>JAGKTI010004102.1:0-23401 GCA_018397915.1 Birgus latro
AACAAGGTGACATGGAACTGATTTGATTGTGGCCATCTCTTACGGGACTGAGGCGTCTGGCAAAAGACAGATAGACCCTGTCTGAATCAGCACTTCTATCTTTCCAATTCCTCAGTAAAAAAATACCTCATCAAAAGATTTTTTAACTAAGCAAACTGCCAGATAAAATGAAATGACTACCAATCTTCCTAGAAAGTGTGCCTGTACTGTACTTTTTGCAACAAACCCTTTAACCAAATCAGTATCCTTGTGTTCCTGGGAATAACTCTCAATGACTGTCTGACATAACCCCAAATAACTCCTGTATTACTGAGTGTTATCTAAATTTGATATATGTATTGTGCTACTGAAAGTGAATAATTATGAGTGGATATGTACTGGGTGGGAGGGTTACTAAAGTTACACAAGATGACCAACCCTTTATAGTTTGGCCACTGCTCATAACCCCCTGTGTTACTGCTATGTGAATTCTGTTGCAGGTGTTGTACTTCTATTATTGTGTAAATATGACTGGATATGTACAGTAACAGGCAATAATATTTTTACTCCCTTAGCATGAGGGAAGGCAAAGCTGGAAAAAGGCCAAGCAAACAAACACTGGTTGGTTCAGCAGTGTGATAATGTTTCATTACGTTAGAGTTTTACTCACTTGAACCTCAACAACTCTCACATCAGCAAGAACAGTTATAAAGAAGGTTAAAAGCATTAGCATTTATTATTTTGTTACAGCAGACCATCACTAGACAGTAATGGACTAAATGGGGGGAAGACAAGTTCAATAAAACTGACAGTTCATTAAATAAGAGTTCCCTCTCCCTCAAGGTTGAAATTCAAGCACATGTTTAAAAATAGATGAGTACAATACCATATTTTAGTATTAAAAATTAAAACCATACCCATTTTATACTAACTACGCTCATAATTTCACTCTTTTGCATTTTATTAACATCCTTATCATAATACTTCTTCATGACTAGTATAGTATTATTATCATCTGTTATTACAACTCAGTATTCACAATGGGGAGAGGGCAATTTCAGGCCAGGCTTGAGTAAAAGGGGTAGGAAACACATGTATTGTACGCTGTCCCTGTGAAGATGGCCGAACGAGGCGCTACCCAAAAGTTCCCGAAATCTGCTTAAAGAAGGGAAAAAAAAATTATGTCAAGTCCTTATCACCACCATACCCTTCATAGTAGTCTCCTTACGCATGCTGACGTACATCCCAGTGCTTCTCCCACGATCGGAATGCATTCTGGAAGTCTTCGAGCATCAGCTTGTTCAAGACCTTCTACGATTTTCTCCTGGATCTCCTCGGTGGTATCAAATCTTAGTCTTTTCAGCTGCATTTTCATTTTTGGAAAGAGGAAAAAATCACAGGGGACTAAATTTGGTGAATATGGTGAGTGATGAACAACCAACACATTTTTTGATGCCAAAAACTGCTGAGCAACAAGGGCTGTGTGTGCAGGTAGGTGTGTTGTCATGGTGAAGCACCCATTTGTTTGTGCACCACTTCTCTGGATGTTTTTGCCTCACGTCACCAGACAAAATGTGTTGGCAAGTTCCATACAATGGGCTAGCAATGTCACAATCATTGTGGACTGTCCTCCTGTGATCTTTGTGGATGGCTGCACAAACTTTGGCCACAATGTCAGGAGTTGAGCTGGTGGAAGGGCGACCAGAATGTGCACTGTCATCTGTTAATATTCATCCATTTTTAAAATGCTTAAACCAGTCATAGGTTTGTGTAACCCCCAAAGCATTGTCACCAAATGCTTGTTTTAACATTTTATGAGTTTCTGCTGTGTTCTTCCCGGGATTAACAAAAAACTTAATGCACACATGTAGCTATTTCACCTTCTCCATTTTTGAGATCAGAAAATTCACAAACTAACCCAAACACAATGATAAAAGAATACACACATGCAGCGAATGCATCCACCCTGCACAACGTCACTAGACACACTAACAAACAAAGGGTGCGTGCACTGCCACCTAGCATCCATACACCGTATGACAAGCGATTTCTGCCCTGCTTTCAAATGTCAGGGACTTTTGGGTAGCACCCTGTACACTACTTACATTCCCACTCATCTTGTAGGCTGTACACTAAGTGAACTGTCATTCATCACCACATTCAGCAAAGATGACTTATGGTAGCTCTGGTGTCACATCTGGTATAGAAAGTCCTAAGGTGCTGGGGGTTGGGGTCCTGGAAGCTTTAGTGTTGGATCCTGAGACTATGTGAACTCTGGAGAAAGAGATTGATGCTTCAGACACAGTGGAGGCCTCTGACTTTGTGCAGCCTCTTGGCACCAGGAAAGGGCACAGACATGAAAAGGAAGATTATGGGTTGGATATTCTTTGGCTGCTGCGGCAGCATGAACTCCAGCCCAATAAGCCACATGACCTTGTAATATTGAGCAAGAGGTCTTCCAACTCTGCCTATGATGGTCATGACTATGTCTGCTGCATCAATGCCTGCAGCCATAAGCAGTCCAAATGCCTCCTCCTCCTCCTCTTTCTCCTTTGCTGCTGTCCTGTCTTCTTGCAGATCCGCCACAATCTCCTCCTTCATCTGGTGATGGTAGCCAGGCACACCAGCATTCTCATCCAACCAATTGTCCAGCTCCCCTGCCCTGTAGCTGCCAACAATTCTGTGATCCTCAGTGGCTCAAACCCATCAAAATCATGCTGTGGTGCTGAAGTCTTTGGGGTTTGAGGAGTGTGCACCACCCATTCCTGATCATGGCAAGTGGCACTTTCTTCAACAACTCTGCCCAATAGATGGCATCCTCTGTGGTGTAGTTCTAGAAATTCTGCTGGGTTTTCTTGGTTCTGGTGTCCTCACAGTCAGCCTGATCCATTCTGTCCTTGGTCACAACGAGGCACTGCTGTGGGTGGAGGTTTCTGCAGTGCCTCTTGGCACACCTTATGACTCCCCGGTCCATGGGTTGGATCATGACAATGGTGTTGGGTTTGGGTGGTAATAACAAGGCCTTAATTCATCCATCCCAGCTGCTGAGTTTGGTGAAGGAAAGACGGGCTTATACACTGTCAAATAACAGCACTGGCTTCCTTTTTTCAGGACTGATCTCATATCTTCTTTGGTGCTGCCTCACAGAAGAGTCAAAGCTGTGGTGGAACCAATCATGAATGGTATCCTGGGTAAATCAGGGAGACTTGTTCCCATGGTACTCCATAGGAAGATTGGTTGTGATGTCCTTGACTGACCTGGGTTGTATACTCTTATCTACTATAACCTGCTATAGATGATGAGAGTCATCATCATCAGCCGAGGCCAGAATGGAGAGTTGTTCCTTCATTGTTTAATGCCATGGGGTGCTGACAGCATCTCTGGAAGCCTGGATGTTTCAAGGAAGAGCATGCCAAAAGAGCTCAGTCTCACCTGCACTGTAAATTTTAAACTCATGCAGGTCTTCCTCCTCCACCAGCTTCTGAAGATGTGGAATGAACGGCTCCACAACATCAACATCAACACTGAGGAGCTCTCCAGTTATGGCCCTGTTAACAATACCACGATGCCTCCTGAACCTCCACAGTCAGCAATCACTACCCTTGAAATTCTCGATTCCAAGGTGTGTAACCAACTGTGTGTGACATGTTGAATGTCCAGGCTGCGCATGGGAACACCCTCAGCTTGCGTACACACTTATAGACAGCTTCATCCAGATTCTTGATCAGCAACTTCCTGATCCTGAGCACAGTCTTCCCCTTCCTCCCACTGTCCATTTCCTTCATTGAATTCTTTCTTTTATCAAGAGCCATCTTATTAAGGTCTAGCACTGGTCGTACCTCTCTTGTGGGCCTCAATAATCTCCATCTTCTCTGCAATGGTAAAATTCCTCCTCTTTGCTTTTTCAGAAGAGGAGGTTCTGGGAGACTTCTTACACAACGCCATTTTTACAATCACAGTGGAAAAATACTTAGCAGAGTCGCAAGATGTGAGACGTACACACGGTTGTGTGAATGCAACTATAGACACAGAAAGACTGAGGCTGATAATGTGTGATACAGTTCACTGGAAACAATGATAAATAGGAAAGTGAGATGGAAGTTAAAAAGTTGCTGCATGACAGTACTGTGATCCCCCTCTACCATATGGAAGCGAAGATTAGACCTTGGAAGGGCAAAAGTAAAGAGTGAGAGTAGTGGAAGTGAGTTATTTGAGAGGAGCTTGTGGAGTTACATGGAGAGACAGACTGACAAAGGAAGAAGTGAAAGAGTGTTGTGGTGTGGATGTGGATGTGACGGAAAGTGTTAGAACACACTGAGGTGGTTTGGCCATGTGGAGAGGATGGAGAGTGAGAGACTAACTAGGGGAGTATATGAGTAAGGTGGTGGGGAGAAGAGGGAAGGGGAGACTGAAGATGAGAAGGGTTGGAGTGGAGAGGTATGTAAGTGACGGGGGGTATAAGCTGGGGGAAGGGCAGCAAAATAGCAGGGGAAAGGGCAACATGGAGGTGATTTGTTTGTGGCCCCCCCTTACTGGATTAAGACATCTGGCTATAGACAGAGGGATGGAGTGGAGAGGTATATGAGGAAGGGAAGATATAAGTGGGGGGGGGTGCAAAATGGCAAGGGAAATGGCAACATGAAGGCGATTTATTTCTGACCACCCCTTACCGGATTAAGATGCTAGCTATAAACAGATAGACAGACACGGAGAAGCTATCTGGTGCTTGCTGGGAAATCAACGTTGGCCTTTATTGCTCTGTGCTCATAGAGTGCAATAGACTCGATCACATTGCTCTCATACAATTTTAATTAGTTTGTTAGTCTAGAGTTGAAGCATTCCAACAGCATGTGGCCTTTAATCCATCCATCCACCCATCATCCAATCCTATGCTGTCCCAAGAGAAGCGTAGGAGACTAGGGCTAGGCAAGCTGGTCCTGACATTTAAGATGAGAGTGAACAGCCTCACTCATCCCTGAGCAGCATTATGTGAGCAATAAACCTCAGCCACCCCTTGGATATAAACTTACATAGGCTCAATCCGATTGGAGTGCCTTAATTATCCACTAAACCACCAGGTGCCATAATTTGGTTAGACAGTAAACCATTTGGCTTGTCACTCAGTGTAGAGTCACCCATAGGTAGAATGAAGAGGAAAGAATGAAAGAAAGAAAGACAGAAGAGGATAGAAGGAAGACAAGAAAGGGCAGACACCCAGGAGCAGCACTACATCGAGAGTGGATGGTGAGCGCCCCCATGTACCACCTATGTGGTCTTTAAAATTGGTTAATATTCAAAGGAAGATTGGGGTTTATTACTCACACACTGCCACTCAGAGAAGAGTGACTGGTAACTCTCACCTTTAATGTTTAGATTATATACTGTAGCCAAAGTTCCTTATTCCTGATGATGCAATAAAAATACTGGATTATACACAAACAGACAGACATAGTGATGCAAAATAAAAACTCTGAATGATGGAGGCAAGTCAGATCTGAGCACCTGAAATGACTTTCTTAAAACCAGCAGATGGAGCATGAATTATAGATGGAATATGCAGCTACAGAGTATATGAAATATGCGGTATGGAGGAAGACCAGAGGACATGCAGGGTGGTGTTGTGGAGTGGTATGGACATATGAACAGCCTGCCAGCAAACAATTGACCAAGAGAGTGAAAGTGAGATAAATGGTTCATCTGTGTGTAAATCTTTCCATCCAATCAACACCTCCCTCCCTGCTTGCATCACTTCAGTTCTGAGTTGCCACTTAGGATCCTAGACTTGTTTGGCTCCTCTTAGCTACGAAGAGCTGCTTCAATTCCATTGGATCCCTTAGCAAATGTCCCTATCTTTTATGCTGGCACAGCTTCCTTCTCACTCATACACTGTCCCCACAATGCAAGGTCTGTGCCTTCTGGCTATGCCCACCTGCCAGAATCATATGAGGCATCTGGTTCCAGAGGGGTGTAACCTAAAAACCATGGTTTTTCACTATAGCGGTTTAAATTAGATGAATGGTTTTCATCATGATTTTGTTACAATTATTATGTTATTATGATACCTATAGACTCTTCTCGGATAGTACTTTCCAGCAGAATGTATTTCTTTTCTATTTTTTTCTTTTACGGCAGTTATCCAGCACCCCTACCTAACCAGCCCTTTAACTACTAATGGTTGTACCAAATAATGCAATCTAACACATTATTAATACGAGGATAGAAACTTATGAAAATTTCAGCATGCTATGAGCTTTAGTTTTTTTTTATTAATTTTTAAATTGTGATTTCTACCAATTTTCTTATTTAAAGTTCGTACAGGTGACCTTTAATAAGTTAATAGTTGATTAAATACTGAAAATAATATAATATGAACAATTATCACTCCCTCGTCGCCAGTACCGTATCTGTAAGTTCATGGGGTTCGGGGTGGGGGTTGGTTAATAATCCAGGAAGTCGTCATCCGGGTCAGACTAATGTATGCCTGACCACTGTCTCGTTTCTTCTTAACAATGTGTTTTCCCTAAGTGTCAGGCTTTCTTGCATGCTTCCAAGTATGCACTGGACGTTGGTCCTCACTCTCGTAAGAACTCATTTTCAGGCGGATGTCCACATAAAATAACAAAAATATGGAGAGGACACAAAAGTGCGTGGTCATAGCAAACGTATTAAAGGGATGACTGCCAAGCTGCTACGGTAAGAGGCACGTGATTGGCTGAGCCTGGGGATGACAACAATGACGGCTGTGTGAGGTGCGCTCATTAGCTGGCTGGCCCAGACTGGGGGGCGCTGGATATGCCCGTCTGGGAGCTGTAAAACATTTCTCATCCGAGGTTTGTGCACCTGAAACTACCTGACTTCCAACCCTATTGTCCCCCACATTAAGGCTGCATTTCCTTTGAAATTTTCCACCATGTGGTGTAGATGGCCTTGACGAACACTTTCCTGCTTCAAACGCAAAATGGCGGATTTGAAGGTTATGTCCCTCTGGAACCAGACACCTCATATACAGTACATTACTGTGCAGACTGTACATGCTCTGTCTTGACAGAAAACTTCTTGTCTTTCAGATTTTTATATTACTATAATGTCTATGAGGAGTTAATTCAAAACTGTTTCAATACTGTAGTAAAGGTATCAAAGATGACCCAAACCTTATTGCAGCTTCCAACACAGCTATCCCTTCCTTGTTTGCAAAATCCACAAGGGACAATTTTTCCAGCAACTGTACAAGCCTCAGATCCACTTTGGTTGAAGGTGGTATGTCTTGTTTATTGATGCTGGTTGTAACTGGATGCTGGGGAACAACTGACTTTCCATCTGCAAATAAATAATGGTACAGATGAAGGATTTCAAGTTTTGATTGTTATCATCATTATCATCATCACCCATGCACAATTTTCCTTGTTTACTTGTAGGGTGATCTAAAACAAGGCTCTTCCATCTCTTTATGACCATGAATCAGAGAAGAAAGGAAGCTTCAGGTATAAAACCCCTTCTGTTCAATAGAAATTACAAGGCTACCATATTTTTTCTTATTTTTTTTAATGCAGACAGAAGGAAGCAAATTGTGAGAGCATAGAAGATCAAGCAACAATAAAATCATTAAAGACCCACTGAGCTTCAGCACATCATGTTTAATAGACTACAGGTTGAAGACAATGAGAAAGACACATTGATGACAGCCGTTTCAAACTTGACCAAGCACGTAAGTCCCCTATTTGAGGTTTATAAGCTTGTTTCAGGTTTTGAGCAATGTGGCAGTGTGTGTGATAATAGCTGACTACCTCTTAACAGATGTACCAAGGAATCTAACTAAGAAATTACTGAATACAGTTTATGGATTTCATGATACTGCTTGAAACTTGATGTCTACCTGCAAACATAGAACAAGAGAATTGGACAGAAATGGATGAGTGTGTAGTTAGATGGGTATGTGAATACCAAATAAAAATGAAGATGGCAAACAAACAGAATTCAGCACAATTTCCTGAGTAAAGGCAATCATAAAGAGAATAACAACACTGATGAAGAGACTACAGGGAACTGGTGAAAAGAGGGGAATTAGAGACAAAAATGGTAATAAAAATTAATTTTTGAACTCCAATGCATGACAGATGTACTCCAAACAGGGGCAAATAAGCAACCCCCCCAATGCTAGTTTAAAAAGTGTTTAGCCAGTCCAATGCATCCAACCATTTAGAAACTGGTTTTGCAAGAAAATTAGGGTAATGTAAGCTTTTCAAGGCATAATGTAGGAAAAGACCAGATGGCTGGCTGGATGGATGGGATCATTACAACATAGGAGTCCAGTCAGCTGTGCCTCCTAACTAGACCTTCCAGTGTTTGACATACATGTATAGGTACTTCACTCAGTGGGAAATGAAAACTTCTTGTGAACTCAGACTTATTTGGCCATGAACTCAAGGGAAGAGTGGAGAACTCTGGTCCCTAGATGGATGCCACATTTGTCTCTGCACCCTTTTAAGAAGGGTAACATAGTAGGCTCTACATCACCCCATTAACTGGTTATATGGTTAACACCCTGAGTTATAAATGGTTTCCTGGGTTACAAGAAACAATTAGGCCTGTCACTCAGTGCTGAGTAACCAGAAAAATACACTGGGGAGGTCATCACTGCCATCCTTAACCCCTGCCAGACTGATTCTTTGTAAGGTAATTTACTTCCTCTGAGTCACTGTTTTACAACCAATGTAAATTGTACTTTATATGAGGCCTGCAGCATGGCCATGCAGACCATTCAGTTTCATATGAAGTCTGCAGCTAGGCAAGAAACAGCCCTCTCACAGTCATGGCCACTCTTGTATTTTATTCACACTAATGCCGGATGATTTTCCTCTGATGAGTTAGTCACAGCAATTTAAGTATTAATTAAGAAAAATCAGGAAAGATGCCATGAGCTAACATCATCAACTTTAATCAAAGAACAACACAGAAGTTGCACTGCTGTTGTTGCCATCACACCATCCTCATCCTCATCACCATGAGTAACATTTTAGCAGAGGAAGAGTGGCTATGTGCTGTCTGCCACAAAGGTGTGGGAAGCAACTCCATCCTGTGCAGTTTGTGGTAAGTGGCTGCATAAGAGACTTAGTGGTATTAGAGGTCGACTGTAAGCTAATGCTGATTTCGTGTGTGCAGTCTGTACGGGAGAGAGTGTAGAGATTGTCAGGTGTGAAAGGACTGATCTGGCTGGCAATTCTCTTGAGTGTGTGGAGGAGTATTGTTATTTTGGGGACATGTTATGTGCTGGAGGTGGGGCTGCAGCTAGCTCTGTGGCTATGGTAAGGAGTAGTTGGAGGAAGCTCAGGGAGCTGTTGCCTCTCCTGACATTAAGAAGTCACTCACTCCGTGCTAGGGGATATTTCTATGAGGCATGTGTTAGGCGTCTATTGCTGTACGGTAGTGAGACCTGAGCAGCAGAGGAAGAGGATATTCATAGGCTCAAATGTACAGAAATGACAATGATTAAATGGATGTGTAGTGCACCCTTGAAAGCGAAGCCTGGGGGGGCTAGGTTTATGACTGAAGAACTGAGAGGGAGGATGGGAATGGAGTGTACTGATGTTGTAATGAGGAGGGGCAAACTGAGATGGTTTGGACATGTGGAGAGGACTAAGGATGACAACTGGGTGTGGAAAGTGAGAAGTGTGAACATCAGGGGCAGGGTCACAAGAGGCAGACCAAAAAAGACCTGGGACAAGGTCATAGAGTGTGATCTCAGACTTAAGGGACTGAATAGGGAGGCTGCAAGAGATCGAGCAGCATGGACAACTACCATTAGGTGACCAAGGCCAACGCATGAACGCATGTTGGAACCTCTATAAACAAAACGAATGAACGTGCACTCAGCAGTGGCCATGATGAATGATCTTTAAAATTCATGCTATTAGCTTTCATGGGCTCTTTCTCGCATCACTGCCTGAGGTTGCCTAAAAAAGTACAAAGTGGTCTCTCCGGTGAAGTCGGTAATTCTGATTCTGCCGGGGTACCATTGTATAAAACAATAGTGCACTATAGAGGCATACAAAAACCAATTCAAAGGCTCAGATACTTCTGGCCAGTTGGCCAAAATCATATTTCATAATATGATGTCACCAATGAAGGGAAGGACAGGAGGAAGTATTTGTTACAAGGAGGGTAGAAAAGTTACAAGAGGATGGAATAAAGGCTGAATATAAAAGGGAAGTGGAGGAGCGATTGGGTAAATACAGATTGGAGCAGATGGGGGACGTGGAAGGTGTGTGCAAGATATTCACAGAAGAAATCTGTGCAGCATGTGAGGTGGTGTGTGGGGTGAAGAGAAGACAAAAGGGGGTTCAGGGAACAGCATGGTGGACTGAAGAGGTGAGAGAGGCTGTGGCACAAAAGAAGAAAGCATATAATGAGTGGATGAGGAACAGGGCTGTCGAAGAAGCTGAGAGACGGACAAGAGTGTTATATGTAGTGAGGAGGAAAGAGGTGAAAAGATTAGTAAGAGAGAGTAAGAAGAGAGTGGATGAGGAAATTGGAAGGAATATGAGTGCAAAGTGGAGGGAATGTGAGAAAATGTTCTGGAAGGAGGTAAAGAAAGCTAGACAGGGTGCCAATGAAGTCAGTGGGGGTGTGAAAGATAAAAATGGTAGATTACTAGTGGAGAAGGGAGAAGAAGTGAACAGATGGAGAGAATACTTTAATGAACTGTTGAACATAGAGAACGAAAGTAATCAAGTATAAGTGGCTGGGGAATGGCGGGGAGAAGGAGGGTTGTGAGAAGAGAGGAAGAAATCAGTAGGATGGAAGTGGTGGAAGCAATGAAGAAAGTTAAAATGGGGAAAGCCCCAGGAATTGATGGAGTGTGTGGTGAAATGCTGAAGCATGGGGGAGATATAGTAATAGAATGGATGTGGAAGGTGTGCAGATTGGCTTGGGAGGAGGGTAGAGTCCCTCTGTACAAAGGAAAAGGGGAAAAACCAGTGTGTAGTAATCATAGGGGCATTTGCCTTCTCAGTGTAATAGGAAAAGTACAGTATAAGGTAGGATACTTATTGACAGAGTTAGGGAAATTACAGAGGAATTAGTTGGAGAAGAACAAGGAGGTTTTAGGAAGGGAAGAGGTTGTGTAGACCAGATATTCATTCTTAGATCCTTAGTGGAAAAGTTTCTAGAGAAGGGCAAGAAGTTGTATGCAGCCTTCATGGATCTGGAGAAAGCATATGACAGGGTGGATAGACAAGGATTGTGGAAGGTATTAAGAATATATGGAGTGGATGGGAAGTTGTTGAAGGCAGTGAAGAGTATGTATGAGGGTGCTAAGGCTGCAGTGCGTGTGGATGGCAAACTGAGTGAATCTTTCCATTTGAAGGTTGGATTGAAACAAGGATGTCATGTCTTCATGGTTGTTCAATCTGTACATGGATGGGGTTATAAAAGAGATACAAGGTCGGGCAGTGGATGTTGGAGCAGCCCTAGTGAGAGAGGGCAGTGTTTGGAAACTCCCTGTACTGTTGTTTGCAGATGATACTGTGTTGTTGAGCGAAGACGAAGGGGAGCTACAAGGCTGGTAGATGAGTTTGGGAAAGTGTGTAAGAAACGGAATCTAAAGGTGAATGTAGGGAAGAGTAAAGTGATGGTCTTTGAGAGAAGTGAAGCCAGTGAATGTACAGTGAGATTGGATGGGAAGGATATGGAGAATGTGAGTGAATTTAAGTACTTGGGCAGTGTGATGAGTAAGGATGGAAGTCTGGAGGGTGAAGTGCTCAAAAGGGTACAGCAGGGAAGGAAGGTTGCTTGTTCGTTGAAAGCAGTGATAAGAAACAGGGAGGTGAGCATGGAAGTGAAAAAGTTGTTACATGACAGTATTGTGATACCAACTCTAACATATGGAAGTGAAGCTTGGACCCTGTTGGAAGGACAGAAGTCAAGAGTGAGAGCAGTGGAAATGAGTTATTTGAGAGGAGCATGTGGAGTCACATGGAGAGAGAGACTAACAAATATGGAAGTGAAGGAGAGTTGTGGTGTGGTTGTGGACGTGATGGGAAGCGTTAGGAGAAAACGTTAAGGTGGTTTGGGCATGTGGAAAGGATGGAGAGTGAAAGACTGACGAGGAGAGTGTATGTGAGTGAGGTGGAGGGGGCAAGAGGGAGGGGGAGGCCAAGGATGAGATGGAGGGATGGAGTGGAGAGGTATATGAGAGAGGGGGGTGTGAGCTGAGAGCGTGGTAGTGAAATGGCGGTGGACAGAGTGACATGGAGGCGATTTGTTTGTGGCCACCCCTTGCGGGATTGAGGCGTCTGGCAATAGATAGATAGACAGATGCCACCAAACCTGGAATCCTCCATCACGGCAAATGTAAACAAACATGTGAAGCATGCAAATGGTAAATTCTTGCGATCTTCCTGACTCATGACTGTCATGACAGGCATTATTGACAGTCTCATTTAACCCCCCAAGTCCCAACGACGTACGATGCACGTTGCTACTTTTTTCTGCAGACAGACCCAACGACGTGCATCGTACATCACGCAATTGGAAGGCCCACTGTGTGCACATTTTTCAACATTCGTGGGTGATTTTTGGTAGGCAGATGTGGGAGACCTTCCTCTACCTGCTGCCAAGCGGGGATACTGCCTGGCCTCACCTAACCCCCCCTTCTGCCCCTCCCCCCCACACTGGGCAATTCACCTGTTAGCAGTAACCTAGCCAGTAAAGCTATGTTGCCCCACGGTCTCTCCAATGACGAAATTCACGGTGAAAATTATTCCTGAGGTGGAGGACAAAGAAACAAAGAAGCTAGAGGTAGAAACAAACAGAAGTGATGAGGTGGTAACGTTGTAAAGGAAGGTGCCATATACAGTACTAGGGTTTTGGGTGAGTGAACAATGCTTATAAACACCTATATTACTGTGTGAAAAGCAATATAGACTTGTACTACACATAAATTCATACCAAATAAATGAAATAAATACGTAATTTAAAGTGGCTTGAATTAGTTAACCCTTCCATAGTTTGTTTTCTTTAGCCAGGTACCCTGAAAAAGAAGGAAAACATAAGGTTGAATGATACCTGTATCAACAATTTTTACCTCAGGATCGTGATTTCACTATGAATTTTTGATGTTTCTCACCAAAAGCGAGAGTTTCAGCCAAAAAACAAAAAATCGAAAATCGGTCGGGATCTGGGGGTAGGCTGGGTAAAAAATCGGTCCGGGACTGGGCGGGTTAAGAGTACTACAGGTTGCAAGCAATGTTTGAAATCAGGGAGGAAACACTAAAGCTAAGTTAGGAAAGAGGTAATTCTGGCCTGCTTGGCTAAATTGAAAAGAAAGTTAATGTAGGAGAGCAAGTGGACGAAAGTATCATTTCCAGAGTAGCTTATACTTTCATATCATATCACTCCCCACAGTTATAGATTATACACACTGTTGTTTAAGCATATGGCCAATAGATTAACAACTGATAATGAAAGCTATTCTATCTTTGCTTTCACTGCATACTTCCCAGTACCTGGTTGTGACGCATCCAAAAACTATCTGACTGTAAGCACCAAGACTTCTACTGCTTTTCAAAGCATCAGCTATTTAAAGGCTTGCTGAGAATATCAGATAATGATGTCAAGGCAACACCTCGGGATGTGCATTCTATTCACTTCTTCACTAATTAGCTATTTTAATTTTCCCTGCATACTGCTCCATCTTTCCTTGTTGAAATATATCCATGTTCAGTGATCCTTCAGTTATTATGCACTTGGTTATAGCAGTTTTTATCATCACTGCAAAATGAAAATCTGCACTCCTGACGTTATTGCACATTTTTCGGTTTGAAAACATCATTATCATGCGCCTGAGCTGGTTTCTGCCAACAATGATGGTGCAATGTCTATGGTTTCTAATGGCTCTGAGGGATTCAAGGATTAGGTACTACTCAAGGAGTTAGTCCCAGGTGGTGGAGACCACTAACCCTCCATCCCCTAGCCTCAGTACCCTTGACCTCAGGCCCATCTCAGGTCACTCTATGGTACATGTTTCTTCATTACTGTGTCCTTTTCATCATTTTCTATTAACCTAATCATGTGTCTGAGTGTTTCTGATACATACAGTACCATATCAGTATGGCCGTATTTTCTGAGTCTAAACTGTCGTAAATGCGAAAATTTCAGCTTGCACTTGGGATGCAAATTGAGATGCAAATTGGGACGTACAAATTCTAGTACATGTTTACAAAACCATAACACAAGACTCCTAAGAAATAATGAGTATCAATATGTTGTGACATTTCTGCCGCAAATAAAAAATAAGTGAGATATTGATGTGTTTTTGATGTGGTGTTATGGTTTTGCTTCCTATAAAAAAAAGAAAAAATAGAAAAAAAATGCATTAGGAGAAACACACTGAGGTGGTCTGGCCATGTAGTGAGGATGGACAGCGAGAGATTGACGAGGAGAGTGTATGTGAGTGAGGTGGAGGCCAAGGATGAGATGGTGAGGTATAAGAGAGAGGGTGGTGGGACCTGGGAGCAGGGCAGTGAAATGGTGGGGGGGGGGATATGTTTGTGGCCACCCCTTATGGGATTAAGGCATCTAACAATAGGTAAAAGAATTGTATACATTTACCCCAACCTAATTCTTTTTAACGGTGAAAATACAGAAAATGGTGGATTTCAGGCCAATTTAGGCATTAACCTTTTCAAATGTCACTTAACCTAAACTAGATCCATGTCATTCATACCTAATTAAGACCAACTTCCAATGTTATCCTCTGTCATCAGCAAAGGTCAGCTTGAATCTGACTTCAAATCTGAAAACATGAAACACCCATTTCTGGCCCTCTGATTGGATGAATCAGGCCAATAATGCAACAGCAAAAACAAAAACATACTGCCTATGAGCATAATGCACCACCGAGAAACAAAAGCGCATCGCATTTAATGAGCGAAACTTAAACAAACCACCAGCACAGGCACAAATTACAGACCCCAAAATACTTTGCTTAATTTTCATTTGCGAAAAAAGCATCACTGAAGAAAGTTGACTGAGAAATGTGCAACTTATTAATTTCCATAATTATATCTTAGGAAACTGAGGTTATCATTCTGTAAACATTATCTTCAGTTACGATAAATCCCATGGGTTCTGTGCTTTTGTTATCATGTGCCGTGCTCGGTACCAAATCTGCGCGATAATCAAGGGATCACTGTGCATACGAGATGCTCTGGACGAACTCTTACGTGTCTTGTTAACCTATGACATGACAGAAATAAAAATAGTTACAGACTCCATGTATCCTGATTTCAGTGTTTACATTTATTTCCTTTCAACACAGTGGCGAATTCAAGTTGAAGACATCAGTGCAAATCCTCTATACTCCTGTACCTCTGTCCAAGAGTAGCCAACACACATCTTGAACAATGTCCTATACTGGACATACATTATACACAAAACACATACATAACATAGAAAACAACAAACTTTGCCTACACACACATCTTGTAACAATGTACTATACTGGACATACATTATACACAAAACACATACATAACACAGAAAACATACCCAACTTTGAAAACACACACCACACAGAAAACACACAAAACATATACACAACATCGTTTCGTTTCGTTTCGTTTTTGAAGGCTCCAACATGCTTGCATGTGTCGGCCTTGGTCACCTAATGGCGGCT
Source organism: Birgus latro (assembly GCA_018397915.1). Classification (NCBI taxonomy): domain Eukaryota; kingdom Metazoa; phylum Arthropoda; class Malacostraca; order Decapoda; family Coenobitidae; genus Birgus; species Birgus latro. The sequence continues at coordinate 15,653 of JAGKTI010004102.1, forward strand.
CTCCACGCTGCTCGATCTCTGGCAAACAAAGAAACACACAACACACAAAAAGCACACAAAACAAGCACACAACACAAAAAACAAGGCAAGCCAAACACTAACTTGGGGTGTCCCGATAATATATGGATACGTTGCAACATTTTGTCACGGTGAATCCCGATAACGTATTCATACGTTTTGCAATTGCAAGGTCCTGGATACGTTGCAACATTTTGTCACGGTGAATCCCGATAACGTATTCATACGTTTTGCAATTGCAAGGTCCATCATTTCCACAATTTTCAAATTTCACACGTGATTTTTGGTATGTAGACAAAGGACACCTTCCTCTACCTGCCACCCGGCAGGAACAATGCCTTACCCCGCGTGACCTCCCCCTCCCCCCTGCACGCCATTGTTTCGGCAACTCACCTGTTAGCAGTGACCTGGCCAGTAAAGACACGTCACGCCACGGTACAAAATTCAAGGCGAGAGTAATTCCCGAATCAGTGACGATGTGGAGGACAAATATTACGTGGCGCCAGAGAAAGAAACGAGCAGAAGTGATGAGGAGGTAACGTTGCCAAGGAAGGTGCGGTATGTTGATGTGTTCAGTGAATGAAACAACACTTATATTGCCTATATTATTGTGTGAACACTAATATATTCTTGTGCTACATATAAATATCTACCTATTCTGAGTGGTTTGCAATAGTTACCGCAACACAGAAAACGTGACACTCGCAGCGCGGCCCCAGAGAACATGGTACCAGGTGGTTTAAAGGGTCATCTGTTTAGACCACTTCCGAGCTCAGGTGAGCACTTTTGGGGGCATTTCCAGTGTTTCTCATAAAACGTGGAGGTTTTTTTTTTGGGGGGGGGAAGGAAAATCTGCGGGGAGGGGGGGAGGGGGGGAGGGATTGGTGAAAAATCTGATGGGACACAGTGGGCTAAACACATGAAACAAACACAACACAAAACATATGAAGCAAACAACACAAAAACACACAAAAGAAACACATAGTACAAAAACATAACACAAAACGCATGAAATAAACACAATGAAAAAACACACAAAAGAAACACATAGCACAAAAAAATACAAAATATACATGCACAACATAAAAATACAGTATACATACATTAGCAAACACAAAATACCATACTGTATACACAGAACACACACATCAAACACAAAATACTGTACTGTATACACACAGAACACACATCAAACAAAAAACCCACACACTGGAGTCAACCAAACCTGCCTCAAATGACATCATGCTTGGCTTAAAATGCACTATGCATGATTAGATCATGTCACTAACAAATCAGTTTTCCTTACTGTGCACCTCATAACCACACTACAAAACAGCACATTACCAGACAGACCACTGTATAAGTAGCTGTATGATGGGGATGATAGCTAAACCCATCGACTTATCATACATTCATGCTACTCACCTAAAGACAAGTTCATTAATTCATGTAAATTCAGCACTTTATACACTTGAATGAAGTCTTTGGCTTTTACCTAGGTGAAAGCTGGTAGTTGTGAAGTTACGGGGATGTTTAGTTACTCTGCCTCTGGCTCTGTGTAATAATGTTTGGTTTACTGCTTGCACAAGGTATTTTAAACAGGAACTGTTCATGTCTTCTGTGATCAGTTACTCCCTGCAAAAATAAGAAAAATATTAGTTTTAAAAGGCATTTTTCTATAGGGTTCTTACATTTCAAAAAGCACAATAGCTAGCTCATTTACCACAAACTGCCATACCTATCCTAAGACAAAACAGGTCTTGGAAATGAGAGTGTACTTTAAATCTTATAAAGAAATACAGTATACACAGAATGTCACCTACAAAAATACAAGAATTCTCACAAGCCGAGTTATGCAGCAACTTCATATAGAGGTAGGCCATTATAGATCTTAGGACACACGCAATATACTACATTCTGTAAAACCATTTTATTCTGAATGAACCTCACCAGAACACAAAAATAGGCACTGTGAACTGGCCTTGCTTGTCTTTAAATAGGAAATACTCGACTTATCCACAGTCACTTCGTGACCAATGATCAACCTCCAATTTGTTCAAACTGTCAATCACACCTCAGTGTTTCCCAGATATTTTCATAGTCTCTTGCTCAAAAATATACAACATAACTTCCCATGCCTGGTTCAACTTTGTAGGACCCCTAACATCAGCAACATTCTGTATGAACCTCTCTCCTTTTTTAATGTACTTGCCTTATGTCCCTTCTCATTCACATTAATGTCCTTTCCAGTTTTTAATTCATCTTCACATACCACTTTACATCCCTCATGCAGCCGACCTTTGATACTTTTTCCCTCTCTTCAGTTCCTTTTCACCACCTTAGTGCCATATGGTCTTTGTTGCCTGGCACTAGAATGTTTATTCAATCTAATCTACATATTGTAGAAGAAAACTGACTGAAGTGAGGTTACATGAGGGAAGTTATGATAATCAGAGACTTTCATAATAAGAGTTTGAGCCATGCATGCCGATACTTGGTGGGGGGGGGGATTGTCACCAACAAAACTAAGAAATAAAAAACTGGAAACCTTGCCACGAACTTCATATTACAGGTATTTGAGCACAGTACAGTATGGAATATCATAAACTGAATTAGTGCCTTCAAACTATGGGTTCTCCAAATCTGAATAAAATCATAAGGCTTAAGCAATATTACAATAAAAGGATATCCTTGATTTGAAGGGATTATTGGAAATTCTCTCCTAATGTAACAAAAATTATCTGGTATCAATAAAAATAATACCAAACATCCTCTGGGATAAATGCATGCCAGTGTCATCCATTACTTCCCATTACAATGACCTAATCCCTTGTGCTATAAATGCAAATTTACTCCCACAGTTTTTTTTCTTCAGCAGAGGAGATTCGTTTCTTGCACCTTCCTCTTTCTTTCCTGGAGCCCAAGTAGTCCCTATGGCTGGTGATGGCACTACTCAGTTCATGCTGTATCCTTCAAGCAACAGTTGGATTTGTCCTCCTAAAGCTTCCCTTGCCACAGGGATGCTGACTAGTGAAGTGTTCTTTTCTCCATTACCCAAACATCCTCTTCCTTAACCCAGAATTCCAGTGTTACATATTATCCTGTTCTGGGCTTCATCAGACAGTTAGAGGAGCTCCTATGGGTTGCCCACTCCACCCTCCCAGTCTGTTTTACTACCAGCTCCCCACATACCCTCAGACCAGTGAAAGTCTGAAGAGTTCATTTCATTTAATAAGCTCCATTGGCAGATGGCTTTATTCTTCAAACCTACTTTAGGTAAAAGGGATCCAGTAGCCATGTGGCAGTGAGTCCTGGCTTTGGTGTCTGGTGTGAGAAACAGATCAGAAAACATGGCTATTTCTATTTTTCCAAGACGAGAGATTATGCCACCTTGTTGGTCCTGTTCAACCACATGTCTTCTCTCTAATCCATATTACTCTCTTAGGGTTCATCTGGCTGGTAAAATGGCCTATATGGCATAAACCTTCCACATACCCAGCTAACAGCCAGGGTGTAGGGATAGGGAAAAAGTTAGTCCAGCAATGACAGGCAAGACAGAGGCACTGCAAAGCATGATGTGGTGAGCCTGGAGCTATAATGTTGGTATGAAAAGGTTGGAGAAGAGGAAGGATCTGTTGATAGAAGTACCAGCTACTGTAATGGGTGAGCATGATATGTGTGGAGTGTGTGTAACTCATACTGTTGGTACCGGCAGGCAAATGTGCAGAGCTGGGCACCACTCCAATCACTTCCACAATCCACAATTTCCACAATAGCGGACCGCATGATTTCAGTTGCAGATTTGCGATTGCGGCAAACTCGTCTGAAACTTGTGGTACTGCGCTGCAGAAGTACAGTACTTCTACAATCACAATCCTGTCCGCAATCTCCCACATGGTGGTCGGTGTCGGTGAGTACAGATCACAGCATGACTCGTGAATATCAAGCTTGAACAGGATTGCCGGCCAGTCGTGGCAGCAGGCGAGGAGTCACTGCGTCAGTTAGCAGTAGGGATGGGCGATACCATGAGAAATGATTTGATATGATACGATACGATATACTATAAGTCAGCATGGCAGTAAATTTTGTGGCATGCATAGCTAATCATGCACAGCTGTGATGTGTGGATGTGAAGTGTCAAGTGAGGTGGTGGAAGAATCGGTAGAGAGGCGGCCTGCAGTCCTAAAAGACCCAGGTTCGAATCCCGGCTGGAGCAGGGAACTGTTTAAGAATTTGAATTTCATAAAAAGCAGACTTTTCTGATCTACCAGATGACCCGCCGACATGTCATAAAAGTACCCCAGCTAATACCAGTACACAAGTCATGTATGAGACAGCCCTAACATGTATTCAATATGGATGGTGGGTGTTAGCACCGAAGTGGTGACACATGGAGATGTAGGAGGACTACTGGGCTCCAGGGAGGACTACTGGGACTTGGGGATAGGCCATGAAGCCTTTGCCTAGAGTCGCACATGTAAAAAAAAAAAGAAAAAAAGTGAACTTCAGAACTTGAACTTCTGAGTCAGTGAGGACTCTGAGAAGTGGTCCGAGTGAAGTTATGAACGGAGTCACGAGTGAGTAGTGAGGGTCACAGTGACTGAGTGTCACTGTGGGAAATTAATGTCTTAAACAGATTATAAATACAGTAATGCAATACATTACCAATCGATTTACCCCCTGTTTGTGCACTTTGTACTGAAAATTGTGCAACTGGATTGCGGTTGTGGTACTGAGGCACCAGAACTGCACATTCCAAGTTTATTGTGGAATTGCAATAGTGGAAAGTAAGGCTCAGAGGTCTGGGAATTGCAAATGCTGAGTTGAATTTTAGATTGCAGTGCACAGCTCTGCAAATGTGGAACAGTGGGGGGGCTGGGGAGCTGCGGGAGGGACTGAGAGGGTAGCTGAGTTGTTCTGGATTACAAGATAATCTTAAAAGCATGAAGGAGGTGACATGAATGCCAGAGTTGGTGCTGAAGCCTTAGAGGTGTAACTGGGAGGTGAGGTATGCAAGACAGAAACAGGGATTTCTGACTGATATGTGTATTGAAAGAGGACTACCAGTATTCTTATCTACCCATTTTGGGCAGAGTTTCACACTTAAACAGTACAGCATATTGTGCAGAGGAGCGAAAACAAATCACATAACTGATTACGTAACAGCTTGCAGACGAAAAGGAGTGAAAATGGGTTAGCTGAGAAAAGCGTGCAGAATTACTTGGAGAAACAAACAGAAAAATGAGGAAGTTACGGAATGTTGTAGTGTTGATTTGGATGTGCACGAAAGTGTTATATATGAGAGACAGAAGGGGAACAGGAAACTGAGGATAAAGTGGAGGGATATGGTTGAGAAATATGAGAGAGGAGTGTGAAGGCTGGAGGAAGGATAGCATGATGAAAGAGGATGAAGTGACATGACAATTTATTTGCGGGCACCCCTTCCAGGATTATCTCGATGGAGACAGGTAGCTAGATAGGAAAAAAAAAAAATCATTAGACACTGGATAAAAGTTAGGTGGTTTTGTGAATGCTATGCTGAAAGTGTACATATATTTAGAGTATTTAGAATATGGCAAACCTTCGGCATCTCAGGATATTATAATAGAATTCAGGATAATTCAGGAGGGCAAAAAGTGACCAAAACTAACATAAAGTCTAGGATATCTCAGCAAGGCCATGACACTTGTGGGGCCTCAGACTGGATTGCTGCATTAGACCTCTTACTTTTTAGTATCATTTAGCAGTGATCAGTATTTCATAATGGATCCCCAAGTCTCCAACCACCTCTTTAACAGGCTCCATGACCTGGAAGGAAGTGAATGAAGGTAATACATATCAGGAAAAAGCATAATTTCCCCTGTTTTCCCCCAAGACTGGGACCTCTGTTTAACTATTGCAAGTACAGATATCTGCAATGGAACTTATTTGGCCATACAGGGAAAAGGGGAGGGGAGGATATTATCATGGACAACCCAGAAATCAGGCCAAAAATAAAGTGTGAATCCCAGTGAGGCTGAGTTGTCAAGGGTTGACTGCAAAAAAAGAACAGGAAGAAGCAACAGAATAAAGGCTGAGGAACTGTTCTTTTTGATGGGGTAGCAGCTGCTGTTTAAAATGAAAAAAAATCAGTGCTAAAAGCAAAACCAGACAGAGAAGTTGGTGGGAGAGCTGTACAAAGAATGTTGAAGTGACAGATGGAATAGGAATTCTGAAAGCAGAGGATGAGTAATATGCGACTGTAGAATAGTTAAGAAAAAAAACAAAAAGTTGCATTCAGGTGAGATATTGGGATTGTTATACAATACAGTACATATATTTATATATATATATATACAGTACAGTAAATGCCTGATTATCCGGCGCTGCATTATCCGGCATAGCCAATGGCTGAATTAAAATGGGATATGGCATTAAGCATTAAACATTTGACAGTATTCAGCATGAAGGACCCATTCTTCTGGCTAAAAATACATTATTATCTGGCATGCGAAAATTGTTGTCATCAAACATCCAGCCATAATCACAAAAATACAGAAATACACAAAAAGAATGAGGCTATACTGTACTGTATTATGAAAGTGGTGGAGTGTTGGGAGAGGAAGGGTGGAAGGGTTGACAGTTGGTGGGCCAAGCAACCCAGAGGTGGTGGGTAGGGAGGGGAGATGCAGTGGTAGTGAGAAGTTTTGACTGGCTAAGACAGGGGAAGGAGAATTCTACTGCAGATTTTTCACTGGCTGGCAGCAAGTAGGTAGATGTTCTCTCACTCTCCACTGGCCTTGTACTACGTGACGACAATTTTGTTTTGTTCTGTGTGGCAGAGTCATCTGCTAGAATTTCGATCAATGAAAGTATAGTATGGTGTACACAGTAAGGTACAGTAGTGAAGGATGCTTCATTTTTTTCATATTTAATGCTTTTTTTTTTTAATGTTTTGATTGTTTATTTTGGGCATTACTGTACAGTATTCTCTAATAATGTCTTTAAATCACCACCACCATCACCACAATCAACATGAAATGTGTTTATGTACAGAAAATTACACTGTACTTCATAATACATTAGAATATTTTAATATCTGGAACGTCTTTGAGCTGTTTTTCAATTATTTATAGTGTTTGGTAAGGGTTTCACAATGCGTGTGTTTATACAGTACAGTGCTTCCTCCAATTCTGCGAGAATATGGTCGACAAAAAAACTCGCAAAATCAAAATTCGCAAAATTCAAACAATTAAATATATGAAATAAAGGCAAATTGGTCGACATCACCCCGAGGTAAGCACTTTTTCCCACTCTTTCTCTCAACTCTACCTCATAATTTTACGATGATAAATGAAACAAACACGAACTGATGTACTGTACAGTGATATTAATGAGAAAACATCATAGGTAAGAAACATTAAAAAAAAAAAAATGCATTTACACCGATGTGAGGATTGGCTTGGTGTATGGGACTGTTGGCGGGGCGAGGCTTGGCTACTGTCGCCCTGCGGGGCCTAAGTCATCACTATCACTGTTGGCAGATATTTCCACATCTTGCTGTGTTTTTTCTGCCTCTCTCATGAATCCCTCGAAGTCAGAATCGTCACTGGGGTCATCAGAATGAAAAAGGTTAGGGATGCTAGGATCGCTGGCTGCTTGGGGAGGGGTGGCAGGACGGCTGGTCGATGGGGCAGGGTCTCTTGGGGTTCTCATTAATTTTGTGATTAGAGACTGCTTCCTCTTGTTAAC
>JAGKTI010004102.1:38237-52576 GCA_018397915.1 Birgus latro
TGGTAGTGAGACCTGGGCAGTAAAGGAAGAGGATATTCGCAGGTTTAAACGTACAGAAATGACAATGATTAGGTGGATGTGCAGTGCGTCCCTGCGTGCAAGGCCTGGGGGGGCTGGGTTTACGATGGAAGAGTTGAGGGGTAGGATGGGACTGGAGTGTATTGGTGTTGTGATGAGGAGAGGTAGGCTGAGGTGGTTTGGACATGTGGAGAGGATGGGGGATGATAATTGGGTACAGAGGGTGAGAGGTGTTAATATTGGGGGAGGGGTTGGGAGGGGTAGACCGAGAAAGACATGGGACGAGGTCATAAAGTGTGACTTAAGGGTTAAGGGACTGAACAGGAAGGCTGCCAGGGATCGAGCAGCGTGGAGAGCCGCCATTAGGTGATCAAGGCCAATGCATGCAAGCATGTTGGAGCCTTCAAAAACGAAACAAAACGATTAACCCATGAACAGTATAAAGCTAGTGGAAAATTGCTGGCACCACTTTAAATGTTCCATCAGTGAACCAATTCACTGAGTTCTGCAGAAGTTGTAGGTTCTTTCTAGTGGAAAAATCAGCATACACTCTTGTGTCAGGCCGTTATCATACAGCAGGAACTCCTCTCCACCAGCAGTGACTCTGCATTCGTCGGGTATGTTCATATCAGCAGCGCTTGATGGTAAAGGATTAGGTCCAATGACATTCTGTTTATGGTGGCGAACATCCCGTCTGATGTGTTCTATTGATGGCAACTGTACTGAGGCATCCTCTGAAATACCCTGAACTGCTTGGCTGATGATCTGCTGCGAAGTCCTGTGTGAGCTGATTGCTTGATTTTTGATGTCATGCTGAACAGCTAGCATTTCTGGACGACCCACCTTGACAGCATGTGTATGTGTGTCGAAGTTACCAACAATTTCTCCATCACACACCTTGAGCTTGGCCTTACAGTTGTTGTGCCTAGGTCTTTCTTCACACTCATAGGACAGCACGTCATTAGCTAAGGTCTTCTGCTTCGCGTATATGTGGCCTTCGTAAATGAGCTTTGGCTTGCCAAGCTCACTTGGAATGACTTCCATGGTTGGATGAACCTACACCGTTGCTAGATATGCAAATCACAACCATAGCCAGAAGTAATGCAACAGTATTGGTCTGGTTGGCGACCACAGACTGATACAACCGGCTTCACCCCACAACTCCGAAAGACTGTCAGAATGGCGGTAGCTCGATCGGTAGAGAGTTGGCTTGCAGTCCCGAGGGACCCAGGTTCGAATCGTCGCTGGGGCAGGGAACAGTTTAAGGATTTGAATTTCATTAAATCAGGCTTTACTGATCTACCAGGAGACCCGCCGACATGTCGTAAAAATAACCCCGCTAATACCAATACATCAGTTCTGTATGAGACAGCCCTAGCATGTATTCAATATGGACGGTGGGTGTTAGTGCCGAAGTGGTGACATGTAGAGGTGTATGGTATGTAGGAGGACGGCTGGGCCTTGATAGCAGGCTGTAAAGCCTATGCCCAGAGTTGGACACATAAAAAAAAAAATTAAAAAAAAAAGCTGTCATAACCAGCCAACACTTCAACTGATCAGGCTGGTTTATGTTTTCAGAACAGTAAGAATGACACCGTGGGTCGACGAACACGGCTTGCTCTTCATAAGGTCAGCTTACTAAACATGTTTTGTACTGGTGGCTTTGAAGTATGTTTGTTGTGCTGCCAGTTTGGGAGGCGGTTATCCGGGGGGGACAATTATCCTATGAGGGCAGTTATCCAGGGGGCAGTTGTCCAGGGGGAAATAATCCTATGGGGTAGTTATCCAGGGGGCAGTTATCCAGGGAGCAGTTGTCCAAGGGCAGATGTCCAGGGGGCAACTGTCTGGGGGGCAATTGTCCGGATACCAACTATAGCGGACTAACTGGGGCTCAAGTCATTCCGAAAAACGCGAAATTCCGATAAAAGGGATATCCAGACTTCCCCCTACTAAAACGGACTTTTTCCAATATATCAGACATTAGTCTGGATTGCACCAACAGTTTTTAAACTATTTTCACTCCCACTGCAGTACTGTACTGTACAATACATTCACTACAATAACCAAATGGTATAATACTGTATACATAATAATACTGTACTATACACTGATAAACATGTCTTCTATTTACCTTATTGTCATGACCATAACTGAAGAAGTCAGACAGTCCAGACTTCTTCTAGCTTTATCAGACTTTTCCAATATATAGGAATTTAGTCCAGTTGCTCCCTGATTTCAATAAAAGCAAATTCCGGTCTACTGAAGTCCTTTATATCGAGGTTTTACTGTATTTTGAACCACTGAACACACAACTGAAAATGCATAATAGTGTTGTAAATGATTTTACACAATTTTTCCAAGTTTCAGAACTTAGCCTGTGTCAGGATATCTTTCACGTGTCGTGAGAGAGCTCCTATGCATTCGTACGTTCGTTGCTAGTCGCCAGTAGACATGCGCTAGTGCCTGACATGCGCGATAGCTGACCATTTTGGGGGGAGGGGCAGCTGACTGGTGATTTTGTTCTCATCTCCACCAATCATAAGTCGGCGTAACTGGCGGTCACTTCGCACGTGATGATATTACTGTCAGTATCAGGATGGTGTCTCTATGCTTCAGCTGTGAGAGTGATTACTTTTGAGTAATTGCAAAACTTCACAGGGATTATGCAGACAAATCTGAAGCTACAGTATGAAGTTTTTAAGACATTATGGTGTTCTGGCAGCTCAGGTGATCAGTAAACACTGTAAAAGATCTGTGTTGCTTCAGAGACAATATACTTAACTGGTTTTGTGACCACAGCACCCCCATTCCAAAGACGAAAAAGAGAAGTGCAGTTACCAAGTATCTGGTTGTTAAGGGTACTTTCCCTGATGAGGTTGGGTTAGGCTTAGCTGTGTTAGGTTAGGTTAGTTTAGGTTAGGGATTTAGGCTAGACATGTAAACTATGTTTTTCTGATGGTTTCTGATATGTTTTGAACAATTTTAATCATCATTTCTATTGAAAATTGCTACCTTTTGTGACTTAGCCCTAGCAAAACCCATAGGTGTGATTTGCGACAGAAATGAATGTCAGAATCATTCAAACCACATCAAAAACAACCGGAAAAACATAGTTTGCATGTTGAAATCCTGAGATGTCCGAAACTAAAAATACCGATTTTTTTTTCTTTGGGATTACTGCATGAAAAAAAAAATGGCGGGTATAGGCTATCCCTCACAACCCTCCATAAAATAATATCCAAAATGAGACCAAAAAATTACCAAGAGGTTCTTATAATAGAGGTACAGTACTTACCTGTAATAATCTTCTGTGTTAGTCTTAGACTTAACCTGTCAAGAAATTTTAGATGATGAAACCCAAGATGAAACCTGTCATGAAATTTTAATTAGAATGATAATCACGTGGTGACGATCAGCTGATTTTGGAATCAGCTGATGCGGATACGTTCCGCACTGTTCTCGACTCTTCATAAGGCTTCTGCATGGTTAACAGCCCTTACTTATGAGTGGAGCGAGTAAGTTGCATCAAAATAAGTTATGGTTGATGTGAACCTTCATAGTCTCAGCTTAACTGGATTTCCATTGCATCATCACAGAGGCGAATTGTCTATCGAAACGAATTATCCATATTTTTCTTTATTTCTCCCGATGCACGTGCTTTTGTTTACATAACAATATGAAGGCAATTTTATTTCTTTTTTTTTACATCTCCATTTTTAATGCATGGGCACATGCACTAAAGTAAAATCTGTTCAGATTATTGGAGAATACTTTAGATTTGATACACACTGTGTGACTTTGTCACTCGGCAACAAGCGTAGGGTTTACGAATGTCGTGAAGAACTTTAAGAGGCATAACTGGAGGACTTTGTCCACAGCACATAGTGTGCAGGACGTTGGTGCACTGTATGACATCAGTGGAGTTTGTTATTTACAGGTTAAACCATCACCATTAACTGCAGAATGGCCGGTAGGTGTATTGGTACTAATGAGTGTAGCATTATATAACTGGATTAGATTGCTTCGGCTTAATGGCTAATTAAGTTTCTGTTTTGAGAAACAAAATTAGTTTCTTCTTTAAAACTGAATTTATCAGCAAACATCTTTAGTCACTGTTTAATACGGTAGCTTGTAGGCCACCTTCTAAAAAAAAAAAAAAAAATTTGTGCAGAAAGTTCTCCTAGATGGTTATAATCAAGCGGTCTGAGTGGAGACGCCCTCAGTTGGAATAAACAAAGATACGATAGATTTGTTTATGCTTGATCATTAGGTTTCATGTAGGGGAACTTTGTGCAAATGACAACTACCTTGGCGATGGCTATTGTGCATGCGCAAACTGTCTTCCACATACACACTAGCATGAAGGAGAACTTTTTTCATAATGGAACTGTGTGCATCCAACACTAGAAAACAAATGAAATTATGGTACAGTATAGTGTTTACTACCTTTTATCTTGAACGGGGAAACAATTTGTTTGGGTTCTCTGAAAATGGGTTTCATATATATCCTCTTATCATGCTGAATCAGTATCTGATCATGATATCCTATTCAATTTCTGCACCAGTCTCACCCTCTTACACTGTGTGGGTAGACTACTAATGCCCCATATGAGGCATTGTGTGGAAAGAAGGCGGGCCAACCAACCATAAACAGGGTTTGGAGAAAAGCATTGTAAAGATTTGAACTGTTACAGCCACTCAAATTTTCTTTGTTAGCCCATTAAAAAATTGGCAATTTAATAAGCCTTCATATTTTGATCAGTAAATGTAGTTACAGTGATAATAATAACTATTTATAATAGGATAAATGGGGGGAAGTGTGGATGGTGATGCCTATTTTTGTACAGTACTTTGCAAAGCCAAAACCCATCTCAATTAGAAGGTTATGAAATGAAAAGACTAGTGATAGCTATATTCTGTATATACTTGTGGTCTCCCTTCAGAAAAAAAAAAATGATTACAATATACAGTATATAGCTAAGAGAAATTCCTCCCCCCTTCCCCCCAAAAAGAAGTGCTATTTGGAGGGCATAATTATAGCTGTTATGTCAGTAAATTAAGCAATAAATCTGACACATATTAGGCATCAGATGTCATACTTACAAACCAAGAAGTGCCTCAACTGGGAGGCAATTACCCAATGGCCTTTCTTCCTTCCCCCTGAGAGCACTCTCCGTTGGGCTAACTCAACTATGATGATTGCTGGGGGTCCAGACTGTGGATATATGACCATGGTTAAAAGGCCAAAATTCGTTTCCGTAGGCAAAAAATATGATCTAGGTCGGGGGAACGTGTTAGAACCTGTAGCCTAAGTCCATTTTGCCAGTTTTGATTGGTTGTCCCCTTTTTAAAATGCCTCTTGTGTATGTGTGTGTGTGTGTGTGTGTGTGAGTGAGAGTGTGAGATTAGTTTATAAAGATTCCAACATGCTTCCATGTGTCAGCCGTGTTACCGTTTTAATGGTGGCTCTCCACGCTGCTGAATCTATGATAGCTCCCCAGTTCAGTCCCCCATCCCCCTGAGGTTGCACTATCTGTGTGTGTGTAATTCACTGGGTCAGTCAGGATCACGTAATGGTTGTGAGCATCATCTTTTCACTCTCCCGGAAGAGAGCTGAGAGCTCGTATAGTCCGATCTAAGGGCAAAGCCTTGACCTTCACACACGCACACATCCATCCCCTTGCTCAAGGGGAACAATACCCTCCCACTTCGTATGTGAAACTTTTTGCATCCCGAGCAAAGTCGGTGAGCAGCGTGTGTATGTGTGTGATGGGCAGTGAAGCTTGCTAGTTTGTGCAGCTTTGTGTGTACTGAAATTAGATTGGTGGATTGGATATGTAATATGTCACACTGCAGGACAAAACATAATGTGCAGATTACACAGCATTCATGGGTATTAAGAATCTTACTGTAATGAGATGATGCACACAGGCAGCCAGTGGAAAATGTTTTGACGTAAAGAATGTGAATTGTCTGTGATATGAAGGCCATGTCATTCACTAGACATGATCCTTCACTTATCAGACCATACCCCCCAAAAAGAGGACTTTGGCCTCTACCTGGACAACATCAGTCTATTGGTAACCAAGTTACTTTTATAAGGCACTGTAAGTAAAGTGTCAGCGGGAGGGTAGCAGGAACGTGAACTGATGAAACGAGTGTCATCTTGGATGTCGCTATTAGGGAACTGCTCAAGAAAGATACAGCAGGGCTCTTTGAGGACCAGCCTCACAGAGTAATAGCTCCTAATTATTTGTGAAGACAGTACCCTATAAAAGTGATTTGGATGCAGCCAGGAATAGAACCTTGAGAATTGGAAGTGATAGGGCTCTGCTGAGAACTGATGCACTCAAATGATGCTGCAAATGATCTACAACGATAAGGCTCTGCTGAGTACTAGCTAATGCACTCAAGTGATACTGTGGATGATTTACAAAAATAGGGCTTTCTTGAGTAATAATGCACTCAAGTGATGCTGTGGATGATTTACAACAACAGGGCACTGCTGAGTACTAATGCACTCAAGTGATGATGCAGATTATTAAAGTACAGTACTACTGTATACAACCTGCTATCTTGCTTCTCCCAAGAATGCTAGGTTTTGAGGAAAATCTGAAGAGCAGAATCACAGAATGGTCTCTTGGTATAAAGGACCTGGCCATAAGCTGTTAGGAAGTCAGTCCAGAGCATCTTGAATGATGTATACTGAGGCTGAGCGATCACAGTGCTTTCAGACTCAGCCAACACTCACCAGGTATGTTAGTACAATACAGCTTAGCAGCATGGTGCCAGGTTTGTATCCCACCCACCTTACCATCCAGACCAACCAACCAACTGATTTGGTAGCATTTCATCCCCCTCATATTCACACATATACCCTTGAGTACTGTAATGCACCAACAGTAGTGGAACAGTGTAAGATGAAACCTGGGAGGAAGCAGGTTGATGAGGATCTATAAGTGTGGGAGAGCTGCAATGGGGGCAATAGGGTAAGAGCAAAATTATCATGAGAATTCAGCACCATACTACCACATGTTTTGCCCAAGAACCAACCAGTAGCTAATAATATAAATATGGTACGCTCCTCTGTGGAGCGACATAGGATTGGATGAAGGATGGATGGATGGTAGGATATAGGAGTGGTAGTTATTAAATGGGTATAGTAAATTGGTACATTGTCTGAAAGGATGTGAGTTCAGTTGTAGGTTTAGACAGGGTAAAGTTTGATGATTATCCATCTATCTATAGCCAGATGCCTTAATCCCATGTGGTATGGTAAGGGATGACTACAAACAATTCGCCTCCATGTCGCCCTGTCCCCCACCATTTTGGTGCCCTCCCCCACATTAGTCTCTCACTCTCCAGCCTCTCCACATGGCCAAACCACCTCATTGTAATTCTCCTAATGCTTTCTGTCACATCCACATTCACTCCACATTACTCCTTCCTCATTTGTCAGTCTGTCTCTCCATGTAACACCACATGCTCCTCTCAGATAACTCATTTCCACTGCTCCCACTCATGACATGTGTCCTTCCAACAAGGTCCAAGCTTCACTTCCATACATTAAAGTTGGTACCGTATGACTATACTATCATGCAGCAACTTTTTTTTACTTCCATGCTTACTTTTCAGTTTCTTAACACTGCTTTCAGAGAACCAGGAACCTTTCTTCCCTGTTGAACCATTTCTAACACTTCATCCTCTAAACATCCATTCTTACTCTTCTCACTACCCAAGTACTGTACTTAAATGCACTCACATCTTCCATTACCTCCTCATCCAGTCTCACTGTGCATTCAGTGTCCTAATTTCTCTTGAAAGCCAAAACATTACTCTTGCCTACATTCCCCTTTTGATTCCGTTTCTTACACACTCTCCCAAATTCATTTGCCAAGCCTTGGAGTTTCCCTTCGTCATCACTTAACAGTACGGTAATCTGCAAACAGCAGAACAGGAAGTGTCCAGATCTTGCCCTCTCTCATTAGGGCCACTCCAACATCCACTGCCCTACCTTGTATCTCTTTTATAACCCCCATCCATACACAGATTGAACAGCCTTGGAGACGTGACACATTCCTGTTTCAGTCCAACATTCAGATTGAAAAATTCACTCAAATCCACAGACACTGCAACCTTAGCTCCCACGTACATGCTCTTCATGGCATTCAGCAGCTTCCCAGTTACTCCATATGTAGCTATATATTCTTAATATTTTCCACATTCATTGTCTATACACTCTGTCATGTTATGCTTTCTCCATATCCATGAAGGCTGCATACAACACCTTTCCTTTCTCAAGAAACTTTTCCACTAAAGCCCGTGCGTTCGAGTCATGCCCGGTAGTTGCCATGCCGGTAGGGATAGTGCCCTCCTGTCACCTAGCAGGGCTATATGATCTAATAAGGTCTAGCTTGTGGGAACATTTTCTTTCCTTTTGGCCAGTAAGTATCCTACCATATACATTTCCAGTTACAATAAGAAAGCAGATGCACCTTTGATTACCATACACTTCTCTTTTCCCCATATCCTTTGTCCATCCATCCATCCATCACCCAATCCTACATTGCCCCATGAGGAGCGTAGGAGCCCAGGGCTAGGCAAGGTGGTTCTGACTTTTAAGATGAGAGTAACCAGCCTCACTCATCCCTGAATGACATTATGTGAGCAATAAACCCCAACCATCCCTTGGATATAAACCTTCACCGGATCAATCCGACTGGAGTGCCGTAATTACCCACTAAACCACCAGGCGCCAAAATTTGGTTATATGGTTACCACCCAGCATAGTAAATGGTTTCCTCATGTACAGGAAACCTTTTGGCTTGTCACTCGGGGTAGAGTCACCACAGGCAGAAGGAAGAGGAAAAAATGAAGGAAAGAAAGACAGAAGAGGGAGTGTAAAGTCACCTGTAGGCAGAAGGACGAGGATAGAATGAAGAAAAGAAAGACAGAAGAGTACAGAGGAATAATGATACCTGACTTCCAATCCTCCCAGGCTCTGCCATCCTTCCAGGCCAGTCTGCACATCTTCCATATCCATTGTTCTTCAGTCGCTCCCTCACGTTTCAGCATTTCACCATACACTTCATCAATTGCTGGGGCTTTCCCCATTTTGACTTTCTTCATTGTTTCTGCTGCTTCCATCCTACTGATCTCTTCCTCCCTTATCATCTCCCTCCTTCTTCCAGCCATTCCCCAGCCTCATATGCTTGCATTAGCTACATTCTTTCTGTATGTTTACAATTCCTTAAAATGTTCTCTCCCTGTGCTCACTTTTTCCCCCTTCTCTGCCATCCATCTGCCATTTTTATCTTTCACTCCCATACTACCTTCTTTATCACCTTGTTACTCTCTTAACCTCATTCCAGAACGTTTTTGTACATTCCCTTCACTGTACACTTAAATTTCTTCCAAATTCCTCATCTGCTCTCTTCTTACTCTCTCTTACTAATTTTTTCACCAGAGACCCTATATTGTCTCTACTTTTCACCTTTCTGTTCCTCTCCACAAATGACTTTATTCCATCTCGCAACTTCCTCCATGCCTCTGCATCCCATCCACTCACTAGCTATATGCATTTATCTTATGCGTCACAGCTTGTTGCACCTCTTCATTACACCATGCAGTTCCTTGTACCCACTTTTGTCTTCTCTTTACCCCACACACCACCTCACATTCTGCACAGATTTCTTCTGTGAATTTTTTGCACATACCCTCCACCCCCTCCCCATCTGCTTTAAATCATATTTACCCAATTGCTTCCCCACTTCTCTCATATTTTGCCTTTTTTTCATGCTCTTCCAACCTTTCCACCTTCCTTGTATGGCCTAATTTTTCCTGCTTTTCTCTCTTTCTGTTCATCCATTGCATTTGTACTTTGACCTTCATCACCACCAAATGGTGGTCAGAAAGTCCACTCCCCCAGTCTCTGTGTGCTCTTACATCCAGCACATACCTTCTCATCCTTTCATGCACACTCACATAATCATTTCCTTCCATTCATTCATTTCACCACCTACCCTTTTTATCACTCGCCATGTATACTTGTGGATAATTTTGTGCCTGAAGAGGGAATTGGCTATCACCATCCCCTGCCCAATATGGATGCCCACTAGAGCATTACCATTTTCATCCACTTCTCCAGGCATACCCCACTTAACAACTACTCCATCCACCTTCACATTTCCTACTTTTCCCTTCATATGTCCAATCAAAAACACTCTCTCACTCCTCTCAAACTTTTCCATGCATACTTCCACATTTGCCCAGAGCTCTTCTTTCACTGTGCTTGCACAGTCTTCTGTGGGTGCATATACACACAATCACCCACATTTGTATTCCTACTTTCAGTCTTACCCACACAATCCTTGGACCAACTGATCTATGTTCTCTTATATTCTCCTTCCAGCTCTTGCCTATGACTATACATACACCCTCCTTTGACCTCTCATTCCCACCTTCCCCCACACATATATCCAGTCCATACTCCCACTTTCTCACACTCTGACATCTCAGTTTAGTCTCAGTCATTCCACATATGTCCACTTTTGTCTCCTCAAGCACCTGGACAATCTCTCTCTCTTTCACCTTATCATTTGCACTCCTCACATTCCATGTTGAAATCTTCACCATTTCTATTGTATGGTCCTTGGTTGTCACCTGTTTGTCAGTCCTGCTCTGGGACATTTTGTTTGTCCTTTTAGTTAACTGTTTTCCATGGAGGGGCACTAACCCTCCGCCAACCCACTCATTGACACATAGGAAACACGTATTGGTTGGTTATATGTGTACCACCCAGAATCATAATGACTTTCAGGAAATCATTTGACTTGTCATTCAATGTAGAATCCTGGAGTAAAGTAACACTACACTGAGTCAGTGGATGATGGACATTCCCACTGACCACATTTAAACAGACTTTACTGATTTTTTTCCTCAAGACTGGCTGTCAAATCATAAAAACACCCCCACTATTCCCATCACACTGGTCCTGAATGAGACTGTCCTATCATGTATTCAGTATGGATGGTGAAAGTTTGTGATGTAGTGATGATACCTGAAAGTGTGCAACATGTAAGAGTGGTAGACTCTAGGATACAGGTTGTTGCCCTTACCCAGTGGTGGACAAACATTATGAAGCTAAAATGCATGATTATAATATTTTATAGTACTACTAATAATTATAATAATAACAGTAATAATAGTAATAATCATCATTTTCATTTTTGAAGGCTCTGACATGCTTGCATGCATTGGCTTTGGTCACCTAGTGGCGACTCTCCATGCTGCTCGATCTATGGTAGCCTCCCTGTTAAGTCCCTTAACCCTGAGGTCACACTTAATGACCTTGTCCCATGCCTTTTTCTGTCTGCCCCTCGCAGCCTCACCCCCAGTATTAATGCTTCTCACTTTCTGCACCCAGTTATCATCCCCCATCATTTCCACATGCCCAGACCACCTCAATCTACCTCTCCTCATCACAACACCAATACACTCCAGTCCCATCCTACTTCTCAACTTTCCCATCATAAACCCAGCCTCCCCAGGCCTTGCATGCAGGGACACACTGCATATCCACCTAATCATTGTCATTTCTGTACATTTGAGCCTGTGAATATCCACTTCCTATACTGCCCAGGTCTCACTACCATACAGTATTACACTCCTTACACATGCTACATACAAAGATCCCTTAGCACTTAGGGAGAACCCTCTCAATGTCAGAAGAGGCAACAGCTCCTTGAACTTCTTCCAACCACTTCTCACCCTAGCCACAGAGGTAGCTTTAGCCCTACATCCAGTACATAACATGTCTCCCACATAACAAAACTCTTCCACACACTCAAGAGACTCACCAGTAAGTTCAATCCTTTCATACCTGACAATCTCCACCTGCTCTCCCCAACATGCTGCACACACAAAATGAGCAGTATCTCGCAGTCTGCCTCTAATATCACTACATCTCTTATGCACCCACTTATCACAAATACTGCACAAGATGGAACCACTTCCCGTGCCTTTGTGGCAAATTGCACATGGCCACTCTCCCTCTTCTTTGACTATACTGCCACTAACCCTAGATATCATCACTTTTGTTTTATCTCCATTTACTCTTAAGCCCTTGTGCCCCATACCATCTCTCCACTTCTTAAATCTTTCCTCTGCCTCCCTTTCATTCTCTGCAATCAACACCAAATCATCAGCATATGACATCTCTCACAGAGTCCATTTCTGAAGTCACGTGAGAGGGCTTCAAGTACTGTACCATGATAAACAAGGGACACAAAACTAACCCCTGATCCACACCAGCATTCACAGAAAACTCATCACTTTAATCTCCATTCAGTCTTACCTGGGTGTGAGCACCCACATACATGGCCATAACCACTCCTCGATCCCAAGCTTTCTCATTGCCCACTTCACCACCTCTCTAGGGACTCTGTCAAAGGCCTTCTCCAAATCAACGAAAACAAAGTTCAGTTCCCATTACTTTCCTATATATTTTTCCTTAAGTTGTTGAACAGTGGATATGGCATCAGTGGTCCCCCTGCCAGGCTTAAACCCAAACTACCTCTCATCAATATTCACTCTTTCTCTAATCATACCTTCGTTATCTGATCTAAGAGCTTTATACCTCTATAATTTCCTCTTTCCAGGGCATCACCCTTCCCTTTGTACACATTTACAATTACACTCTTCATCCAATCATCTGGGACAACACATTCATATATAATCATATTTATCAGATCAGATCAGTGACTCCTGAGGCCTTCAAATTTCAGCAGTCAACCCAGACACACCTGCTGCCTTCCCCACCTGCTTCCTGTCTATTGCCTCACTCTCAGTAGCGGCATCAGTCAAAGGGGGCCAAACACTGGATCAGCTGGCTCCAAACCTTACCTGTCCAAGCCAAACTCCTGATTCAATAACCGGCTATAATAATACTAGTAATAATAATAATAATAATAATAATAATAATAATAATAATAAAAATAATAATAATCCACCTCCTTTCCATCCCAAGGTGGGGTGAGGTAAGGTCCAGAGAGCCAGAAGAACATTATAGAATGAAATAATGTACCAACCAAAGTTTGCCCAGTTGATTGAGTCACAGTGTTATTGTTTCACCATTCAGGTCTCTCGAATCCTGGCTCCACCTGTTGAATAAAAAAACATCCGCATGCAGCTTCACACTAGCCTATCTGACAGTCAGTCTGACAACTATCACATTAAAGAGGATGCCAAATTTTGGTCCTAAAATCTTCTGCACAAAATTAATCCAGCCAGCTCAATTTTTTCTGTGCAAAGAAGAAGGAACCAAAGGCCAGAAGCCTGAATGATTGTTCCTTCCAGGAAAAAACAAAAACAAGATGACAGAGAGCCAAAATCAAGATCTGTTCATTTTGAGATGCCTGGACACACTACATTTTAAAGACTGGAGGTCATAGGCAGTAGGAAATACAGACAGAGGAAGACTGTTCCAGAGGTGACCTGTTGCATATGTGAAGGACTGGGAGTAACGGTTAACTCTTGCATTAGAGAGATGGGCAGAAAAAGGATTAGAGTTTGTTACTAGTCGGGTGCTATACACATGCCATTGTGGTGGAGGGATGCAAGCAGACATTTCAGAGGAGCAGAGTATATGGTAGGATACTTACTAACAGAGTTAGGGAAATTACTGAGGAATTAGTTGGAGAAGAACAAGGAGGTTTTAGGAAGGGAAGAGGTTGTGTAGACCAGATATTCATTCTTAGATCCTTAGTGGAAAAGTTTCTAGAGAAGGGCAAGAAGTTGTATGCAGCCTTTATGGATCTGGAGAAAGCATATAACAGGGTGGATAGACAAGGTTTGTGGAAGGTATTAAGAATATATGGAGTGGATGGGAAGTTGTTGAAGGCTGTGAAGAGTATGTATGAGGGTGCTAAGGCTGCAGTGCGTGTGGATGGCAAACTGAGTGAATCTTACCATTTGAAGGTTGGATTGAAACAAGGATGTGTCATATCTCCATGGTTGTTCAATCTGTATATGGATGGGGTTATAAAAGAGATACAAGGTCGGGCAGTGGATGTTGGACCGGCCCTAGTGAGAAAGGGCAGTGTTTGGAAACTCCCTGTACTGTTGTTTGCAGATGATACTGTGTTGTTGAGCAAAGATGAAGGGGAGCTGCAAGGCTTGGTAGATGAGTTTGGGAGAGTGTGTAAGAAACGGAATCTAAAGGTGAATGTAGGGAAGAGTAAAGTGATGGTCTTCGAGAGAAGTGAAGCCAGTGAATGTACAGTGAGATTGGATGGGAAGGATATGGAGAATGTGAGTGAATT
>JAGKTI010004103.1:12604-35957 GCA_018397915.1 Birgus latro
ACCAAAGGCCATGGGTCCACAAACCGTTCCTTCCAAGAATAAACAAAAACAACACAAAAGAGAGCCAAATTCAAGATCCGTTCATTTTGAAATGCATGGACACACTGCGTTTGAAAGACTGGAGATTATAGGAAGTAGGAAATACAGTCAGAGGAAGACAGTTCCAGAGTTGACCAGTTGCATAAATGAAGGACTGGGAGTAACGGTTAAGTCTTGCATTAGAGAGTTGGACAGAAAAGGGATGAGAGGTTGTTGCTAGATGGGTAGCACGTGCCCGTCGTAGAGGTGGAGGGATGCAAGTAGACAGTTCAGAAGAACAGCGGCCATTGAAGTAGCGATAGAAAAGAGATAAAGATGCAACAGTGCGGCGAAGATACAGAGTTTGAAGGGAGCTCGTAAGAGGAGGAGAGTTAATGAGATGAAATTCCTTTGACTCC
Source organism: Birgus latro (assembly GCA_018397915.1). Lineage (NCBI taxonomy): Eukaryota > Metazoa > Arthropoda > Malacostraca > Decapoda > Coenobitidae > Birgus > Birgus latro. The sequence goes on from JAGKTI010004103.1 coordinate 13,042, forward strand.
ACTCTATTGAGAAGGGCTGTATGTGGGGTTTCTCCCCACACGTGAGAGTTGTACTCCAGACAGGGGCGAATAAAACCCGTGTATAAAGTCAGCATCTGTGTAGGGGTAAATAAGGTTCGGAGTCGGCTTAGCACACCTAATCTCTTGGAAGCAGATTTCACAAGAGATGTAATATGTTCTTTCCAAGATAAATCCCAAGTGAATGAAACCTCAAGCATGTTCAAGGATGATGAAGGAAAGAGCTGGACATTATTAAACATCAGCGGGTACTCCTGTGGAAGGTTTTTTCTGGTTAATAGGTGCAAGAACTGAGTCTTTGATGCATTAAAAACAACAAGATTATTTTTACCCCAGTCAGAGATACAAGCCAAGTCAGACATTAGGTGTGCCATAGCCTCATCCCTTGTTTGTTGAAGTTACTGCTGAGATTGGCGTTGCGGGAACCGAATGGAAAGGTGAAGGGTGGAATCATCAGCGTATTAGTGTATAGGGTTAGATATACAGCTTAGAAGGTCATTGATGAATAAAAGGAAGAGAGTTGGTAATAGGACAGAGCCATGAGGAACACCACTCTTAATAGATCTAGGAGAAGAAGGATGGCCGTCTACAACAGCAGCTATAGAATGACCAGAAAGGAAGCTAGAGATGAAGACACAGATAGAAGGATAGAAACCGTAAGAGGGCAGTTTAGAAATTAAAGATTTATGCCAGACTCAGTCGAAAGCCTTTGAGATGTCAAGCGCAGTGGCAAAGCTTTCACCAAAGTCCCGAAAGGAGGATGACCTGGAGTCTGAAAGACAGGTGAGAAGATCACCAGTGGAGCATTCCTAATGGAACCCATACTGACGATCAGAAAGAAGGTTGTGATAGGAAAGATGTTTTAAAATTTTTCTGTTAAGAATAGACTCAAACACTTTCGAGACACAGGATGTTAAAGCAATTGGACGATAGTTAGAGGGTTGGGAATGGTCACCCTTCTTTGGGACTGGCTGAATGAGAGTAAACTTCCAGCAAGAAGGAAAGGTACAAGTTGATAGACAAAGGCGAAAGAGTTTACTTAGGCAGGGTGTAAGCACAGAAGCACAGTTCTTGAGGATAACAGGAGGGACCCCATCAGGCCCATATGCCTTGTTAGTATTGAGGCCAGTGATGGCTGAAAATACATCAGCTGGTGCTTACTTCATTCCCATGGGTTAATAATCTACCACTTACATCCTTCACACTTTCACATTTCTTTCTGCTCTCACTTCTAGATTTTCGCACATCTTTCTAAAATAAACTCCTATTTTTAGAGTAGTTTCCATTCCTTTTTCTTTGTAGATCATCATTTACCTCCTTCTTTTTCCTCTTCATTCAGTACATGTTTCTTGCTCTCAAAATATTCAGTTCTTATTTCAATTGAACCCCAGTTTTGCAACCACTCTAGCCACTTCTTTCTCTTTTCCTCCATTGCTTTCTTAATCTCTTCATCCGACCATGCCGTTCTTTTCTTCTTTGTCGTTACTCTTGCCACACCACACATCACTTTAGTATTCCTAACTAAGCCATCCCTATATGCATTCCACAGGCTGTCCAGATCCATTTCATTCCAGTTCACTGATTCCATCTCCTCCCCTACTTTGGTCCTGTATTCATCTACTGTTTCTTTGATTTTCAGTTTCTTTACATTTAGTCTTTTGCCCTTACTGCTTCTTTCTCTCCTTGTCCACCTCAGTCCTCTCAGCTTGATCTTGCATACCACAATCATATGATCTGACAGACCTCCACATCGTCCTCTCACGACCCTCATATCAACAACCATTCCCAGCATCGACCTCTGTACGAGCACATAATCAAGCAGGCTTCTTTCAGCGCGATCCCCATTCCATCTATACCGTGTATATTTATGTGCATCTTTGTGTTTGAAATTTGAGTTACAAATGCACAACCTCCTTTCCTGACACATACCCTTCAGTTGCTGCCCATTATCATTTTCTCCTGATACTCCATTACAACCCATTATGTCATCCTCAGGACCAGCACCTACTCTTCCATTCATATCGGCCATTACATTCACTATATAGCTCCTGGACATTTCTCCCACTGTTTCATGCAGCTCATTCCAAATACTGTCTTTCTCTGTCTCACTCCTTTCATCACACAGTGCATGTCACTGCATATGCTACAATCACTGCCACTTTCACCTTCTCTAACTTGAACTTGGTATACAGGGTGTCCATAAAGTCTCTTTACAAAGGGGTTCATTTAACAGTAACTTAACTCAACATCTTTCATCAACAGGGTACCTGAAATACAGAGTGAGGAGTAGCAACATCCAGACAGCAGGTACCTGTATTTCAGGTACCCTGTTGATGAAAGACGTTGAGTTAAGGTACTGTTAAATGAACCTCTTTGTAAAGAGACTTTATGGACACCCTGTACATCTCGAGCTAACACATTTGTAATCTCTCATTCCACGCTACCATACCTCATTCATCAATAAAGCAACTCCTTCCTTGCATCTTCCTTGCATCTTCCTTGCCCATTTATGCCTGATCTTACACATTTCACACCCTTCCACTCCTCCACTTCACACCCTTTCATCTTTGTTTGACAGTGCCATCATGGCATATCTTGCACTCTTGAACACATTCACCACTTCCACTCTCTTGCTGTCCTCATTCACATCTCTCACATTCCACATGGCCATGCGAATCTGCCCATTTGATTGGGCAGGTATTGGGCCCTCCGAGGCTCTCTGAAATGTCAGCCATGATTAAGTGATTTTAGATAGGGGAAACTGGGGGACACTTCACCCGGCCAAAAACGATGGTTAGATGGTTACCACCTAATGTAGTAAATGGTTTCCTGGGTACTGGAAATCATTTGGCTTGTCATTCAGTGTAGAGACCATAAGGCATCCCAACATTGAGGGAGTGGATGATGGGCACCCACCACCTACCACATTATTTATAATCTGTATATTGACTCTACTGCAGTGTGGAACAGTTGCTGTATTTAATTAATATAGCAAAGATGCTTGTAATACTGAAACCTTAATTTTTTTATCAGCTATTGTTCATATTTGGAAATGCCTTGTGGGGCATACATCTCCCCAACATTAGCTTCCATCCACATCAGATCTCCACTCTTTCTCATCATTTTCCCCTTGCTTCTCTTTTCTTCACAGACCTTGGCAGCATATTTCTTTGTTTCTCTCACTGTATGTTCAGTTATATCTCTGTCTGCAAAAGACATAAAAATCTCCAATGGGTCCTGAGGATTTTGCAAAGGTACTTTGACCTCTGTTACTCCAGTAAATGGCAGTCGTTCTCTACTGGAACTGTCTTCCTCTGTCTGTATTTCCTACTTCCTATGATCTCCAGTCTTTCAAACGCAGTGTGTCCAGGCATCTTGAAATGAACGGATCTTGAATTTGGCCCTCTTTTGTATTGCTTTTGCTTTTTCTTGGAAGGAACAGTATGCAGGCCTGTGGCCTTTGGTTCCTTCTTCCTTGCATTAAAAAAAAAAAAAAATGGAGAATGACTCAACCATCCAGTTATAGCACTGTCATCATTGCCATCAACTTCTGCACTTGACAGATTATCATCTGGCTCCTCTGCAATCTCAAGTTGTGATTCATCACCACTATCATTGTCAGCACCATCACTATCTGATGTAGAATCACTGTTAATATCATCAATGAAATCGTCCAAATCCTGATCTAGAATAAGTTGTATTTCATCATCACTAAAGTTCTTCCTTGTGTGGGACATGATAATGTCTGCAAATCCAAATATTAACCCGCCCAGTCCTGACCGATTGTATACGAAACACACCCTCAGAACCCGACTGATCCCCCCCCCCCCCAAACTTCTGCTTTTGGTAAGAAACATTGAAAATTCATAGAGAAATTGCCCTCCTGAGCTTATAAAACTTGCTACAGGTGTCTGTCAGCCTTACGTTTTCCTTCTTTTTCAGGGTACCTAGTTAAAGAAAACGAACTATGGAAGGGTTAACTAATTCAAGCCACTTTAGATTACGTATTTATTTATTTATTTGGTACGAATTTATGTGTAGTACAAGTCTATATTGGTTTTCACACAATAATATAGGCGATAAAAGCATTTTTCACTCACCCAAAACCCCAGCATGTGGCACCTTCCTTTACGATATTACCACCTTATCACTTCTGTTTGTTTCTCCCTTTAGCTTCTTTGTTACTTTGTCCCCCACCTCAGGAATCACTTTCACCCTGAATTTCGTCATTGGAGAGACCGTGGGGCAACATATCTTTACTGGACAGGTTACTGCTAACAGGTGAATTGCTGAGTTTGGGGGGGAGGGGGGGGTCAGGTGGGGCCAGGCAGTATCCCCGCTTGCCAGCAGGTAGAGGAAGGTCTCCCACATATGCCTACCAAAAATCACCCGTGAATGTTGAAAAATGTCCTCATGACGGGCCTTGCATTTTTTTCTTTTTTTAATGCAAGGAAGAAGGAACCAAAGGCCACAGGCCTGCATACTGTTCCTTCCAAGAAAAAGCAGAAACAATACAAAAGAGAGCCAAATTCAAGATCTATTCATTTCAAGATGCCTGGACACACTGCGTTTGAAAGACTGGAGATCATAGGAAGTAGGGAATACAGACAGAGGAAGACATTTCCAGAGTTGACCAGTTACATAAATGAACGACTGGGAGTAACGGTTAACTCTTGCATTAGAGAGTTGGACTGAAAAGGGATGAGAGTTTGTTGCTAGACGGGTACTACGTGCCCGTCGTAGAGGTGGAGGGATGCAGGCAGACAGTTCAGAGGAACAGTGACCGTTGAAGTAACAATAGAAAAGAGATAAAGATGCAACAGTGCGGCGAAGAGACAATGGTTGAAGGGAATCAGTAAGAGGAGGAGAGTTAATGAGACGAAAAGCCTTTGACTCCACCCTATTGAGAAGAGCTGCATGTGGGGAGCCTCCCCACACATGAGAGTTGTACTCCATACACATGAGAGTTGTACTCCATACACGGGCGAATAAAACCCGTGTACAAGGTCAACAACTGTGCAGGGGTAAAGAAAGTTCGGAATCAGCTTAGCACACCTAATCTCTTGGAAGCAGATTTCACAAGAGATGTAATATGTTCTTTCCAAGACAAATCCCGAGAGAATGAAACCCCAAGTATGTTCAAGGATGATGCAGGACATAACTGTTCATTATTAAACATTAGTGGGTAATCCTGAGGAAGATTTTGTCGGGTTGATAAGTGTAAGAACTGAGTTTTTGATGCATTAAAAATAACAAGATTATTTTTACCCCAATCAGAGATACGAGCCAAGTCAGACATTAGGTGTGCCATAGCCTCATCCCTTTTTTGTTGAAGTAACTGTTGAGATGGACATTGCGGAAACCTAATGGAAAGGTGAAGGGTGGAATCATCAGCATATGAGTGGATAGAGTTAGACGTACAGCTTAGAAGGTCATTGATGAATAAAAGGAAGAGAGTTGGTGATAGGACAGAACCCTGAGGAACACCACTATTGATAAGTCTAGGAGAAGAACGATGGCCGTCTACAACAGCGGCTATAGAACGACCAGAAAGGAAGCTAGAGATGAAGGCACAGATAGAAGGATAGAAACCGTTGGAGGGCAGTTTGGAAATTAAAGATTTATGCCAGACTCGATCGAAAGCCTTTGAGATGTCAAGTGCAATGGCAAAGCTTTCGCCAAAGTCCCGAAAGGAGGATGACCAGGATTCTGAAAGGTAGGTGAGAAGATCGGCAATGGAGCGTCCCTGACGGAACCCATACTGATGATCAGAAAGAAGGTTGTGACAGGAAAGATGCTTTGAAATTTTTCTGTTAAGGATTGACTCGAAAACTTTTGAGACACAGGATGTTAAAGCAATTGGACGATAGTTAGAGGGTTGAGAATGGTCACCCTTCTTTGAGACTGGCTGAATGAGAGTAAACCTCCAGCAAGAAGGAAAGGTACAAGTTGATAGACAAAAGTGAAAGAGTTTACCTAGGCAGGGTGCAAGCACAGAAGCACAGTTTTTGAGAACAACAGGAGGTACTCCATCAGGCCCATATGCCTTGTTAGTATTGAGGCCAGTGATGGCAGAAAATACATCAGCTGATGAAATTTTAATGTCAGTCAAGAGGAAGTCAGAGGGGGGAAGTGATGGAGGAATAGCACCGGAACCATCTAAGGTGGAATTGGAGGAGAAAGTCTGAGCAAAGAGATCTGCTTTATCAGTAGAAGAGATAGCTGCAGAGCCATCAGAGTAGAAAAGAGGAGGGAAGGATGATGAGGTAAAGTTGTTAGAAAGGTTTTTGGCAAGGTGCCAGAAGGAGCGAGAAGAATTTGAGTTGGAGAGTTGAGAACATTTAGCATGGATGAAATTATTTTAGCAAAGCGAAGAACAGACTTAGCACAATTCCAGGCAGAAATATATAAAAGATGTGATTCAGGGGTGGGTTGGCTCCGGTACCTCCTATAGGCCCTCTCCTTGTTGCGGACAGCATTAGAACAAGCGTGATTAAACCAAGGCTTTCTTGCATTAGTCAGAGGATATGAGAAAGGAATGTATGCTTCCATGCCCGAGAGAGTAACCTCTGTAATGCGCAAGGCACACTCAGATGGCTCCCGGCCATGGAAGCAATAATCATTCCAAGGAAAATCAAAGAAGTACTGCCTGAGGGCCTCCCAATCTGCAGCTCCAAAGTGCCACAGGCGGCGTTTCTTTGGAGGGTCCACAGGCCGTACCGGAGCGATAGGACAGGTTAAGGTAATAAGGTTATGATCGGAGGAGCCCAACGGAGAGAAAAGATGAACAGTGTAAGCAGAAGGATTAGTTGTTAGGAAAAGGTCAAGTATGTTGGAACTCTCTCCTAGGCGGTCAGGGATACGGGTATGGTGCTGTACAAGCTGCTCTAGGTCATTAAGGATAGAAAAAATGTAGGCTTGTTCACCAGGTGGATCAGTGAAAGGAGAGGAGAGACAAAGGTGGTGGTGAACATTGAAATCTCCTAGAATGGAGATTTCAGAGAAAGGAGAAATGGATAGAATGTGTTCCATCGTAGAAGTAAGATAGTCAAAGAATTTTTGATAGTCAGTAGAATTAGGAGATAAGTAAACAGGGCAGATATATTTAGCCAGAGAATGACAGGAAAGCCGAAGCCAGAGAGTAGAGAATTCAGAAGAATCAAGTTCAGGAACACGAGAACAAGATAGATCATTGCGTACATATACGCAACAGCCACCTTTGGCTTTGAAATGAGAATAGAGAAAGTAGGAGGATACAGAAAGGGGTTTGCTGTCAGTTGCCTCAGACAGCTGAGTCTCAGAAAGAAAGAGAATGTGAGGTTTAGAGGAGAAGAGGCGGTGTTCAACGGAGTGAAAGTTAGAGGAAAGGCCGCGAATGTTACAGAAATGAAGAAGGAGTGAGTCAGACAGTGGTTCCAGGCAGCTCCGAGAGTCGTCACCAGGAGAGGGGCGGATGGTGGGGGCATTTATGGTCCCTCCCCCTGGGGACTCTGAGGCAAGATTTTTGTGTGCCTTTTTTTTTTTTTTTACTAATTTTGAAAAGGAAGTGTATTGTGTAGTGTGCATGTAGTTTGGTGTTGACAGTTAGAGAAATTTGTATGGGAGAGCATGCTGGTCTACTCTCTGTGTTACTGAGACACTGAAAATGTTCAGCAAAGGGGGATGGTCAGGAACAAGTCCTGAAGGCTGATGAAACAGGAGCTCCAGCTCTCCCCTGTCATCAGCCTTCCATCTACCTTGGGAGTACTGCCCTGCTCGACTGACGTATGATGCACGTCAGTGGGTCTGTCCGTGGAAAAAAGTAGTGACGTACATCTTACGTCTGTGGGACTCGACGGGTTAAAAGAAAATTAGAAATTGAGGTCTACAAGGGAAACAAAGGGAGTGTTGTGTCCCCTGTAAGAGTTGGAAACAGGCAGATTGAGTCATTGAGTGAGCAGCATTATGTAAGCCACCCACTACCCGTATGTTGCTAGTTAGGGATATTTGAGGCTCTAGGGCGCTTACACATTGCCGACTATATATAGTCTCTGCAAGGATTTATGGGGGATAATTTTTTGGGAAGCATCGATATATAGTCTCCCCGCAATTTTCCAGTAGATTTTGCACAGCCTATACATAGTTCTGTTGCCGATTAAGGTTTAATATTTTCCTTATTCCTTGTCTGTCCACCCTGTCATATACTTTCTCCAAATCCATGAAGGCCACATACAACTTCTTTCTCTTTTCTGGAAACTTTTCCTCTAGAGACCTAAGAATGAATATGTGATCTACATGCCCTCATCCCTTCCCAATACCTCCCTGTTCTTCTCAAACTAATTCCTCTGTTTTTTTAATTCCTCTGTTTTTAAAATAATTTTGTCTGTAAGTATCCTACCATACACTTTTCCTGTTACACTAAGATGAAATGCCCTTATGAATACCACACACTTCTTTTTCCCCTTTTCCTCTATTCAGGGGAATAATTATACCTGACTTCCAATCCTCCATGACTCTGCCTTCCTCCCAGGCCAATCTGCACATATTCTATATTCATTCTGTTACTATCTCTCCCCCATGCTCCATCATTTTGCCACACATTCCATCAATTCCTGGGGCTTTCCCCATTTTGACTTCCTTCATTGTTTCCACAACTTCCATCCTACTGATTCCCTCTTCTCTTCTCACCTCCTTCCTCCTCCCAGCCCTTCCCCAGCCACTTATATTCACATTACTTTCATTTTCTATCTTCAACAATTCCTTAAAGTATTCTCTTCATTTGCTCACTTTTTCTCCCTTCTCCACTATCAGTCTACCAATTTTATCTTTCACTCCCCTGCTACCTTCATTACCACCCTGTCTAACTCTCTTTACCTGCTTCGAGAACATTTTCTTACATTCCCTCCACAGTACACTCAAATTCCTTCCAAATTCCTCTTCCACTCTCTTCTTACTCTCTCTTACTAATCTTTTCACCTCTCTCTTCCTCTCTACATATAACTCTCTTACATCTCTCAACTGCCTCCATGCATCAGCGTCCCATCCACTCACAATATGCTTTCTTCTTTGTGCCATAGCTTGTCTCACCTCTTTATTCCACCATGCTGTTCCTTGCACCTCCTTTCATCTTCTGTTCTCATTTCACCTGACATACTGCACAGATTTCTTCTGTGAACATAACCTTCCACCTCCCTCGTCTGTTCCAAATCATATTTACCCAGTCGCTCCATCACCTCTCCCTCATATTCTGCCTTTTTTTCATCATCTTGCAACCTTTCTACCCTTCATGTATGAACTGCTTCCTTCTGTCCTTCCCTTTTATTCCTCCATTGCACTTGAACCTTGAGTTTCACCACAAGCAAGTGGTGGTCAGAAAGTCCCCCAGCCTCTATGTACTCTTGCATCCATTATGATACACCTTCTTATTCTTTCATCCACACACACATAATCAGTCATTGCCTTCCATTCATTCAGTTCACCACCAACTCTTCTCATTACATGCCACGGGTACCTGTGGATCATTTTGTGCCTAAAAGGGTATTGGTTATCACCAATCCCCTTCCCACACTAATGTTCACTAGAGCACTGCCATTCTCATCCTCTTCTGCATGTTCACTCGCCATCTTCTCCATCCACCTTCACATTCCTTACTTGTCCATTCATATCTTCAATAAAAAAAGACTCTTTCATTCCTCCTAATCTTTTCCACTGACCCTTCCACATTTGCCCAGATCTACTCTTTCACTCTGCATGCATGATCTTGACTTGGTGCTCTCCATCCTCTCCACATGGCCAAACCACTTCTGTGCATTTCTCCTAATGCTTTCTATGAATCCACATCCACAGCACAACACTCCTTCACTTCCTCATTTCTCATTCTGTCTCTCCATGTAACTCCATATACTTCTCTCAAGTAACTCATATCCACTGCTGTCACCCTTGACTTGTGTCCTTCCAGCAAGGTCCATGCTTGACTTTCATACATTCGAGTTGGTATCACAGTACTGTCATGCAGCAACTTCTTTTCATCCATGCACTCTTCCCTATTTCTTATCACTGCTTTTAATGAACCAGCAACCTTTCATTCCTCTTGTACCCTTTCAAGCACTTCATCCTGCAGACTTCCCTCCTTACTCTTCATGCTATCCAAGTACTTAAATGCACTCACATTTTCCATTTGCTTATTGTCCAACCTCACTGTGCATTCAGTGACTTCATTTCTCTCAAAGACCGTAACTTTACTCATCCCTACATTCACCTTTAGATTCCGTTTCTTACGTACTCTCCCAGACTCATTCACCAAGCCTTACAGCTCCCCCTTCGTCTTCACTTAACAATACAGTATCATCTGCAAACAACAGAACAGAAGGTTTTCAAATGCTGCCCTCTCTCATTAAGGCTGCTCTAACATACCCTGCTCTACCCTGTATCTCTTTTATAGCCCTATCCATATACGTTTCGTTTTTGAAGGCTCCAACATGCTTGCATGTGTCGGCCTTGGTCACCTAATGGCGGCTCTCCACGCTGCTTGATGTCTGGCAGCCTCCCTATTCAGTCCCTTAACCCTTAAGTCACATTTAATGACCTCATCCCATGTCTTTCTCGGTCTACCCCTCCCAACCCCTCCCCCAATATTAACACTTCTCACCCTCTGTACCCAATTATCCTCCCCCATCCTCTCCACATGTCCAAACCACCTCAGCCTACCTCTCCTCATCACAACACCAATACACTCCAGTCCCATCCTACCTCTCAACTCTTCTATCGTAAACCCAGCCCCCCCAGGCCTTGCACGCAGGGACACACTGCACATCCACCTAATCATTGTCATTTCTGTACGTTTAAACCTGCGAATATCTTCTTCCTTTACTGCCCAGGCCTCACTACCATACAGCATCACACTCCTAACACATGCTGCATACAAAGACCCCTTAGCACGTAAGGAGAGTCCTCTCAATGTCAGGAGAGGCAACAGCTCCCTGAACTTCTTCCAACCACTTCTCACTCTAGCAACCGAGCTAACTCCAGCCCCACCTCCGGCACATAACATGTCTCCCAAATAACAAAACTCCTCCACACACTCAAGAGACTCACATGCAAGTTCAACCCTCTCACGTCTAACAATCTCCACCTGCTCTCCCCGACACACCACACACATGAAATCAGCATTATCTTGCAGTCTACCTCTAATACCACTTCATCTCTTGTGCACCCATTTATCACAAGCACTGCACAAGATGGAATTACTTCCCACACCCATGTGGCAAACTGCACATGGCCACTCTCCCTCTCCTCTGATTGTACCACCACCAACCCTAGATATCATCACTTTTGTTTTATCTGCATTTACCCTTAAGCCCTTGTGCCCTATACCATCTCTCCACTTCTTAAATCTTTCCTCAGCCTCCCCTTCATTCTCAGCAATCAACACCAAATCATCAGCATACAACATCTCCCATGGGAGTCCCTCTCTGAAGTCACGTGAGAGGGCTTCAAGCACCATGATAAACAACAAGGGACTCAAAACTGACCCCTGATGCACACCAACATTCACGGGAAACTCATCACTCAAAGCTCCATTCACCCTTACCTGAGTGTGAGCACCCACGTACATGGCCATAACCACCCTAACCAGCCACTCTTCCAACCCTAGCTTTCTCATTGCCCACTTCACCACCTCTCTAGGGACTCTGTCAAAGGCCTTTTCCAAATCAACAAAAACAAAATACAATTCCCTTTTCTTTCCAATATATTTTTCCTGAAGCTGTCGAACAATGAATATGGCATCAGTGGTCCCCCTGCCTGGCATAAACCCAAACTGCATCTCATTGATATTCACTCTTTCTCTAATCATAGCTTCTAGAACTCTCTCCATTACTTTCATTATCTGATCTAAGAGCTTTATACCTCTGTAATTTCCCCTTTCCAGGGCATCACCCTTCCCTTTGTACACATTTACAATTACACTCTTCAGCCAATCATCTGGGACAACACACTCATATATAATCATATTTATCAGGTCAGTGACTAACCTCACCCCAATATCTCCTGAGGCCTTCAACATTTCGGCAGTCAACCCAGACACACCTGCCGCCTTCCCCACCCGCATCCTGCCTATTGCCTCACTCACAGTAGCAGCGTCAATCAAAGGCCAAGGCCCAAACACTGGATCAGCTGGCTCCAAACCTTCCCTATCCCAATCAAACTCCTCATTCAACAACTGGCTATAATGCTCTCTCCATGCATCTTTAATATCCTCACTGTTTACCACTACCTTTCCTTCATCATTCTTCACACACTGCTCGCCTACAATGTCCCGATTATCTCTCTTCACCTGATTTGCCACCCTAAAAACCATATTTTTCCTTCCTTCATGATTTAGATTATCAAGTAAAAGTCTCTGTGACTCAGACTTCGCCCTGTATACCTCTCTTCTAGCCCTGCGCTTGGCAGCCAAGTACTCCTCCCTGTTACCACCCTTCTTCCATTCCCCGAAAAGCCTTCTCTTCTCCTTAACTGCGGCTTCTACACCCTCATCCCACCACCAAGTTACTTTATGTCTTGGTGGGCCTCTTGTCCAACCGCATACTGCATCGGTAACTCTCAAGAGGTTGTTCTTAAGGGCTCCATACTGTTCATTAACGTCTCTATCTTCGGCTTCCTGTTCAGCCACCACTCTCCTCATCTCACTATAAAAGGCATCCCTTACTGATTGGTTTCTCAGCTTCCATATTTTCCTCCTAGGTACATATGTCCTCCTTCTCATCATTAGTTCCTTAAGCACCATGTCACAAATCAACAGTTTGTGCTGCTGCACACACTCCTCGCTTCGTATAACTTTAACATCCCTCACTAATCTCCTATCGACCCTCCTGACCAGAAAATAATCTATCTGGCTACTATTTCCCCCGGACTCGTACGTAATCAATCTACTCACTCTTTTTCTAAAATGTGTGTTGCACACAATCATGTCCATAGCCTCCCCAAACTCGAGTATTCTTTCCCCTTCCGCATTCCTCACACCATATGCACATCCTCCATGGACTCCTTCATAACCTTGAGCTGCTTCACCCACATGACCATTTAAATCCCCTCCCAGAACCACTACCTCATCATCACCCATACCACATACTACACGTATTAAATCATCCCAAAATCTATCCTTCTCTGCGTCATCCAATCCTACCTGCGGAGCATATGCTGATATAACTGAAACCGTCACCCGTCCGATCAAAATTTTCACTACTATTATCCTATCACTTACTCTCATGACATTCATAACATATTCCACCCATTTCTCTGCAACCAACACACCCACACCCCCATATCTGTCAGTTCCCCCCTGCCAAAACAACTTATAGTAGCAATCCTTCCCAGCAATCTTTCTGGCTGATCCACCCCTGTACCGGACTTCCTGCAGACAAGCCACATCCACCCACCTCCTACTAAATGCCTCAACAACTTCCCCTGCTCTTCCTCTCAAACTTCCCACATTCCACGAACCCACCCTAAACCCCCTGGGTGATTTGCTGTCCTCAGGCTTGCTTTGGTGCTTGTTTTTGTAGTTCATAGTCGGTAAGATAAAGGGGGGGTAAACATTCCAAAGGCCCGACCCATTGCACAGACCCAGGTCCAGGCAATGGATCTGGGACCCCTAGCCCACCAGCTTACTAGTGGCTGTGGCAGTGGCCTCGGGGCACCCTGCCAGGACACCTGCAGGGACACCCTCCAAGCGCAGCTTGGCACTGCAACTGCCCCGCCATTATACACCCACTGATAGGGCAGCCTCCTGGGGCGCTACTCCCAGGTTCGGGCCCCTCTCTAATGAGCGGAAGCGGCAGCCTGGGAACCGCAATGCCCTGTACCCTCTAGCACAGGTTCGAGCCCCATCTCGCCCCGGACCCATGATCTATGCCGGCGGAACCCCAGTCAAGCCTCCCCCCAAAGTCCGCCACTAGGTAGCGGGGGCAAAGTTTTCTGGCCGCATGCCCTTGCTGGCGTCAACCCCTGTAACGTAGTGGGGTACGTTGTGTGATATGTAAAGCGCATGTGGTGTAGTGCATAGGATAGTTAGAGGAAATGTTTGGGAGAGTATGCTGGTCTACTCTCCATGTTACTGTCACACTGAAAAGGTCAGCAAAGGAGGATGATTAGGTAGCTAGTGAAAGGAGCTCCAGCTCTCCCTATCACCAGCATTCCATTCCCCTCGGGAGTACTACCCTGTTCGGCCCGTGCTACAGCCTCCTTCTACAAGTTAGTTGTTTTTACGGGGTGGGGCACTAACCCACCACCAACCCTTTTAGTCGCCTCTTACGACAAGCAGGGATACTGGGGGAGAAATCTTGAAAAACCCCCTACCCCCAAGGGGTAGGGGGTTTTTCAATATACAGATTGAACAAGCATGGAGACATGACACATCCCTGTTTCAGTGTACTGTAACATAGCCCCATCCATGTACAGATTGAACAAGCATGGAGACATGACACATCCCTGTTTCAGTGTACTGTAACATTCAGATAGAAAAATTCTCTCAGTTCACCATCTACATGCACTGCTGCCTTAGCACCCTTATGCAGACTCTTCTTGGCATTCAACAGCTTCCCATTTACTTCATATATTCTTAATATTTTCCACATTCCCTGTCTATCCACTCAGTCATGTGCTTCCTCCAAATCCATGAAGACCACATACAACTTGTTTCCCTTCTCTAGAAACTTTTCCACCAATGGCCTGAGGATGAATATCTGATCTACACAACTTTTTCCCATCCTAAAACCGCCCTTTTTTCTGCAGCTAATTCCTCTGTTATTTCCTTAATACAGTCAATAAGTATCTTATCATATGCTTTTCCTATTACAATAAGAAGATAAATGCCCATATGATTACCACACACTTCTTCTTCCCCTTTTCCTTTGTACAGGGGAATAATTATATCTGACTTCCAATCCTCTTTTACTCTATGCTCCTCCCTGGCCAATTTGCACACCTTCCATATCCATTCTACTACTGTGTCTCCCCCATGCTTTACCATTTCGCCGCATGCTTCATCAACTTCTGAGGTGTTCCCCATTTTGACTTTTCATTGCCTCCACTACGTCCATCCTACTGATCTCTTCCTCCCGTCTCACCTCCCTCCTTCTCCCAGCCATTCCCCAGTTGCTTTTACTCACATTACTTTCTTAACAGTTCCCTAAAGTGTTCTCTCTGTCTGATTACGTTTTGTCCCTTCTCCAGCATCAGTGTACAGGCAACCCCCACTTAACGAATGGGTTAGGTTCCTGGAAAACCATTCGTTATGTGATTTTTCATTGCACAAGCCCATTATAGCATGGGTTCAATGGGGTTTGGTTCCAGACTTCCAATTTTCTCCCCCATCTACTAGTATTCACCCTTCTTTGCTCATTATGAATAAATGTTTGTGTATCTTATGACTCCATAACTCATATTCTACAACTATTGTACATACAGTACATCTACATTCTACAAATACATACGGCACTTGATTTAAAGATACTCGACACTGCAGACGGAGCCAGGTCATGGAGGCGAGCTGTAGTTTGTTTTTCACCACGTTCGTGACACTTTTCCATATCCAGCTTAGTCTTGAGCATAAAGCTCTTCCTGAAGGCCTTGGCTGCTTGTTGGCTAGGGCTAGTTGCAGGTCATTTAGGCATGGTGGGCAAAAAGTAGTGCAGTAATGCACATGCGAACTTGTGAAGGCTACAGCTGTTTTGTTTTGAATACTAGTACGAGCGTTGTGTCGCTAGAGGCGCTGCTGTCAAGAGCTGCTAGTCACTATGCGCAACTGGCTTCTCTGATGGATGATTCGGCTGATAATTGGTAAACCAAAAATTGGTAAAATTATTATTTCAACCTCTAACAGAATTAGGAAATTTTGAACCTTTTCATCGATATTTTAGGCAGTTCTCAGACACTTTTCTTCTATGGCATCTTTCTTGCAAATTATTTTTATTTTACTCTTGAAGATATCCTAACCTAACCTAATGTAACCTTGAGGATTAAAATAAAAATAATTTGAGACAAAAATATCATAGAAGAGAAGTGTCTTAGAAATTTCTAAAATATCGAAAAAAATGGATCAGAACTCGTAATTCTGTTGGGGTTGAAACAATAATAGAACCAGGAATGGAATGGAATGGAATATGAAGTTTAGGCCGAAGGCCAAGCACTGGGACCTGAGAGGTCATTCAGCGCTTTGATGAGTGAAGTATGAAAGATGATGGTTTAAAAGAGTGAGTTTAAAAATGGGGAAAACCACTATACAATAATTATACAAAATTGTAGGTAAAATGAAAACAGATGTAGACAGCAAGCCCTAAAACATAACTATGACAACACTAATCATAGCTTGTAGTACAGCCCTGTCTCCTTTAAAAACGCCATAAGGCTAGAAACATTTGCCCTATTACCTAAAACAACTGATAGGGATCTCCTATTTGTTAAAAATTTCACTCGAGAACGGGCGTAGATCGGACAGTCCAATAAAATATGTCTGCAAGTTATTGTAACATGACAGATGTCACACTGAGGTGGGACCCCTCGGTCCAGTAGGAACCCATGAGTCAAACGCGTATGGCCAATTCGCAGCCTAGTCAAGCCTCGTCTCAAAACCCCGACAAGCCTGAGAAGAGGATGACCAGGCATAGACCGAAGGCCGGATCTCTTTATACTTCGAGTTATTGGCCAGGGAGGGGGAAGCCCATCTCGCCTGCCACTCAGACCAAACAAAGTTATGGATAACGGTCTTCATATCAGAATAGGGAACCTTATTATACCCTACAGAAGGAAGAGAACATGCGGATTTTGCCTCTTTATCAGCGAACTCGTTCCAATAAAGATTAACATGAGACGGTATCCAGCAGAACAAAACCAATTTATTCTTTGCAGCCAGGCGCCAAAGCCGAGACTGAATCTTCCTTATTATGGGATGGAATGTATTAAACTGCTTAATGGTGGTCAAGCTTCCATAGGAGTCTGAATATATTGTGAACGTCTTTCCCGGCATTGAGTAAGCCACTTCAAGAGCCTTCTCGATAGCAGTTAGTTCAGCAGTAAGAACAGAGGCATTGTTTGAAAGCCGTCCAATGCGTACACCCCCTTTATGGACAACAGCAAAACCTACACCAAGTTGTGACTTTGAGCCATCTGTATACAACTTTACTGAATCCCTGTGGAGGAGATCATGGAGCAAAAACTTCGATTTAATTTCTGCATCCGAAGAGGTTTTCCTACATGTGGTTTTGGGACACACATTAGGTTTCGGAATGAGCCAAGGAGGAAGATTGCTGTAGCTTACTGGTTCAATCTTTTGCTCCCTCAGTGATGCGTCACCCACAGGTAGCATACGAATCTGAAAAGGTATAGAGGCTCTTGGGCCACGGAACTTTGACGAGTCACATTGCAACAGAACATCAACACGAGGATTGGTGTAACGACTGCTCTTGATTCGCACAATGTAGCGAAGCCCTAACTCATGCCTACGTAAGTCCAGAGGAAGCTGGTCTGTATCTACGTATAAACTCTCCACAGGGGAAGTGCGGAAGGCACCAGAGCACGCTCGTAGACCCGTATTGTGGAGCACATCAAGCTCATGAAGTTTAGTCTTACAGGCAGAGGAATAAATTTGGCAAGCGTAGTCAATCTGTGATCGGCATAAAGAGCAATAATAGAACCAAAAAATTCATTAAACCAAGTCTAGGCATTCATTGCGCAAGTGAAGGGTGGTTAAACACAATTTTCGTTGCGTAAGTGTTCGTCGAGTGAGGGTTGCCTGTACCGTGTTTATCTTTTTCTCCCCAACTATCTACTGTACTTTATCACCCTGTCTAACTCTCTTTACCTCCTTTGAGAACATTTTCTTACATTCCATCCACATTACACTCAGATTCCTTCCAAATTCCTCATCCACTCCCTTCTTACCCTCTCTTACTAATCTTTTCACTTGTCTCTTCCTCTCTACATGTACAGTAACTATCTCTTCCATCTCTCGACTTCCTCCATGCCTCAGCTTCCCATCCACTCACCATATGTTTTCTTCTTTTGTGCCACAGCTTGTCTCACCTCCTCATTCCACCATGCTGTTCCTTGCACCACCTTTCATCTCTCTTCACCTCACACACTATCCAACATGCTGCACAAATCACCCCAAACACCACCTCACATGCTGCACAAATCACCCCCCACACCATCTCACATGCTGCACAGATTTCTTCTGTGAATATCTTGCACACACCTTCCACCTGCCCCATCTGCACCAAATCTTATTTGTCTAGTTGCTTCTTCACTTTTCTCTTATATTCTGCCTTTTTTCCATTCTTTTGCAACCTTTCTACCCTCCTTGTATGGACTACTTCCTCCTGTCCTTCTTTCCGTCTATTCATCCATCTAATTTATATCTCAACTTTCACCACCACCAAGTGGTGGTCAGAAAGTCCACTCCCCCAACTTGTGTATGCTCTTGCAACCATTACATACAGTCGTGGTCATAAATAATCACCTATCTTCCAGAACCTCGTGCCTCATGCTGCCTCCTTTATGCGCGGCAGGTCACAGAGGAGCAAGAGGGGCTGAGAGGGAGGGGCCAGAGAGAGAAGGGAAGGTGGGTAAGGGGACAAGTGATGGTGCGAGGGTGGAGCGAGGGAGGGGAGGGAGGGAACGTAGTGGAGGGTGAATGAATGCGAAGTGGTTTTCACAAAATTTGTCTATTTTCCTTCATTCAGGACATTATATAAAGTAGTTAGTATTCAGTGGATAATGCTGCATTATACGCCACATATTGTGGCGTCAGATAACAAGCTCAAGATTGGTGGTGATATCAAGGGCTGGCTCGTAAGAGAAATATGCTGACGTGTCAGATCAAATATTAGTGCAGAGCCAGATATATGCGTTTATCCGTGTATTTTGACTTCGGAAGCAGAATGGAATCTGGATTGCTTTGACTTCTGTAATGTGTAATTAACCCACCAAGTCCTGACCGTTTTTTTTACCCAGCTGACCCCCAGATCCCGACCGATTTTCGACTTTTTGTTTTTTGGCTGAAACCTTCGCTTTTGGTGAGAAACATCGAAAATTCACGGTGAAATCACGTTCCTGAGGTTAAAAAAATGTTGAAACAGGTGTCACTCAACCTTACGTTTTCTTTCTTTTTCAGGGTACCTGGCTAAGAAAACGAACTATGAAAGGGTTGACTAATTCAAGCCACTTTAAATTACGTATTTATTTCATTTATTTTGTACGAATTTACGTGTAGTAAAAGTCTATAATTGTTTTCACACAATAATATAGGCGTTTATAAGCATTGTTCACTTACCCAAAACCCCAGTATATGGCACCTTTCTTTACGACATTACCACTTCATCACTTCTGTTTGTTTCTACCTCTAGCTTCTTTGTTTCTTTGTCCTCCACCTCAGGAATCACTTTCACTGTGAATTTCGTCATTAGAGAGACCGTGAGGCAACATACCTTTACTGGCCAGCTTACTGCTAACAGGTGAATTGCCCAGTGTGGGGGGAGGGGGGGAAGGGGGGATTAGGAGGGCCAGGCAGTATCCCCGCTTGACAGCAGGTAGAGGAAGGTCTCCCACATATGCCTACCAAAAATCACCCGCAAATGTTGAAAAATGTGCACACAATGGGCCTTGCAATTGCGTGACGTACGTTGTACGTCGTTGGGTCTGTCCACGGAAAAAAGTTGCGACGTACACCGTACATCGATGGGACTCGGCGGGTTAAGAAACATCCTATACCCTTACATGCAATTAGTTTTGGAAATGAATATCATATGCAGCCTTTGACATGGTTGTATCCCCAGTTAATATGATCATCCTCTCGGTATACACTCCCTGTATACAGTCACCATCATGTCAGCTATTTTATGGCATCTCTATATGAACAGGCTATTTAAAATAATTGTGCATAAAAGGTAAATAAATTTTGATTTCTGTGCACATGGCTGGATATAATTACGATATCTCCCATAAAATGCTAAAAGGAAAATGAAACAAAATCCTACCCAAACTCGTCAAATGTATTTATGTCAATGTTTACCGACATTGGTCACGCCAAAGCAACGAGGAAAGCCTTAGTTAGTAGTCCAGTGGTCTCCTGCCTCAATAACCTCATGCAGTCTTTGCAGCACCGAGGAAACAATGTTGATGATGGTTTGCTGGTTTCGTCTGAAGAACTCTCACTCATCCTTGGTGTGCTGGAGGAGGCAGGCCCGTGCCCTCCGTTCTCTGGCTTCCATGCGTTGACAGTCTGGGCCCACACAATCTCCATGACTCTGCACTGGTTTTTGATCTGTCAAGTCAGTATATTTCTCTCACGAGCCAGCCCTTGATATCATCACCAATCTAAAGCTTGTTATCTGATGCCACATTACATGGTGTACTCGTAATGTAGCATTATCTACCGAATATTAACTCCTTTATATCATGCCCTGAATGAAAGGAAACAGATGAATATTGTGACCACCACTTTGCATTTCATTCTCCCTCCCCTACCTACCCTCCCTCCCCTCTCTTACTCCATCCTCACTCCAATGCTTGCCCTCCCACCCACCTTCCCTTCTCTCCCTGGCCCCTCCCTCTCAGCCCCTCATACTCCACTGTGACTTGCCACGCATAAAGGAGCCAGCCTGAGGGACAGGGTACCGGATGATAGGTGAATATTTTTGACCACGACTGTCCCATTTAGTGGTAGGTGGTGGTGACCATCATCCACTCACTTGATGTAGTGCTGCCTACTTCTTCCTTAGCCTTTATCATTCTTTTTCTGTGCCTGCCCTCCTGTCTTCCTATTTCTCCCATCTTTCCTGTCACTTCTTATTGCATTTCTTTCCTTTACAGGTGGCTTTACATTGAGTGACAAGCCAAATGGTTTCTTGTAAGCCAAGAAACCATTTACAACGCTGGGTGGTAACCATATAACCAAACCATACGTTCTCCCTACGTGTCAGCAAGTGGGTTGGTGGAGGGTTAGTGCCCTTCCCTGTAAAACAAATAACTCAAAGTCAAATAAATGGCCACCCCTTACGGGATTATGGCGTCTGGCAATAGATAGAGATAGACTGTACCATCTCATTCTCTCTATCATACACACATTATCAGTCATTGTCTTCCGTTCATTCACTTTACCACCCACCCGTCTCATCACTCACCACGTATACCTGTGGATAATTTTTTGCCTCAAGAGGGTATTGGCTATCACCAACCCCCTCCCTGCACAAATGTCCACTACAGTGCTCAAACCTTAAATGTTTGGATTTAGTATCCTAGCCTTGGGTCCCTACATGCCTGATGTAACTGTATAGAATTGGATGATGGATAGATGACCTCATGTGGTGTAGAAGAAAAGACTGGAACAGTATACAATATTGGTGATATAGAAGGATGAAGAGGAGTGACTGATGGAATGAGCTATGCATGTTGGCACAGAGTAACCTGGGGATGGTTCTGCCATAGTTACCCTTTGCAGATTTATTCCTAGGAAAGAAAAAGAAAAAAGACATTATAGGTGATGATTATAATGGAATGTAAATGAAAAGAAAGATAAGGAGTAAGTATTGAATGATATATGTGATATTTTTCACAGCATCTCTCCTGGTGTCTTCTTCAAGCAGCATATTAAACTCACACGTAATATACAGTATTTCTGTTTAGTGTCATTTTATGTGTATCTTCTATCCTGTAACCTGCTGTATCTTCTGTCCTGTAACCCTCCTTTCAGCTTCAGTTTGTATCGGTAACTTCAAGAGAAACCTAAATTCATTGATGTTACTAATAGCTGCCAAACCTTCAGAAACTCCAAGGACAACATCAGGGGAGGTGAACCACTTTCAACACCAGTGTGAGCTGCTTTTGGCTCTTTTGGCATTCATCCCTCCTCACACTTCACCAACATCCGAGAAAATTCCATGTGTAAAGAAAAAGGTAATTTTAACTATTGTAGTTATGTTAAATTTTTGCTTATACAGTCCATTCGCTTAATATGCGAGATTCTACAACACAGTATGCCAAGAGCACAAGAGGGGGTATGAAAAAATTTATTACTTGGCAGTGAGCGAGTTCGAGTTGGTTTTGAAAACACAAAATCGGGGTGGCAAAGTGAGCCGAATCCGATGTTATGCCGTAGAGCATTCCCTACCTTTGTAGAGCGTGCAAGGAAGCGGTTTGGGTCATGACATCAGCGTGCTGTGCAATGTAGTGGGCATCTGCGCAGCATCTCTCAGTTGAGTCTTGGCAACCTGACGTGGTGAATACTGTCCCCTTGGTGACACAAAGCCACACTTTTTTTTTCCGCCATCATCTCCATGCTGGGGCACCATAACTGCCTCGCTCTGCCTTGGACTCCATTTCTTCAAGTCAACTAAACCTTTCCTGTGTAGATTTTAGGGTAAAGGGCTATTGTGTGGGTTATACTTACTAGTAAGTGCACGTTTTCAGTGTCCCATAACACATAGGCAAAATCACAGACTAGGGGCCAAAAGGATAACATTTGAGGCAGCCACCCCACCAATTAAAATTTTCCCCATAAGGTATGTTATTTGTAAAGTGCGAAATTTCTAGAAAGCGAGGTCTTCTACCACCCAAATTCTCACATATTTTTTTTTTTTTTTTTTTTTTTTTTTTTTATGCATGGAAGAAGGAACCAAAGGCCACGGGCCTGCATACTGTTCCTTCCAAGAAAAAACAAAAACAGTACAAAAGAGAGCCAAATTCAAGATCCGTTCAATTCGAGATGCCTGGACACACTGCGTTTGAAAGACTGGAGATCATAGGAAGTAGGAAATACAGACATAGGAAGACAGTTCCAGAGTTGACCAGTTGCATAAATAAAAGACTGGGAGTAACGGTTAACTCTTGCATTAGAGAGTTGGACAGAAAAGGGATGAGAGTTT
>JAGKTI010004103.1:40108-52566 GCA_018397915.1 Birgus latro
AAATTGTTTTTAGCAGAGCGAAGAACAGACTTAGCACGATTCCGGGCAGAAATATATAAAAGGTGTGATTCAGGGGTGGGTTGGCTCCGGTACCTCTTATAGGCCCTCTCCTTGTTGCGGACAGCATTAGAACAAGCGTGATTAAACCAAGGCTTTCTTGCATTAGTCAGAGGATATGAGAAAGGAATGTATGCTTCCATGCCTGAGAGAATAACCTCCGTAACGCGCAAGGCACACTCAGATGGCTCCCGGCCATGGAAGCAATAATCATTCCATGGAAAATCAAAGAAGTACTGCCTGAGGGCCTCCCAATCTGCAGCTCCAAAGTGCCACAGGTGGCGTTTCTTTGGAGGGTCCACAGGCCGTACTGGAGCGATTGGACATGTTAAGGTAATAAGATTGTGATCGGAGGAGCCCAACGGAGAGAAAAGATGAACAGTGTAAGCAGAAGGATTAGTTGTTAGGAAAAGGTCAAGTATGTTGGAACTCTCTCCAAGGCGGTCAGGGATACGGGTAGGGTGCTGTACAAGCTGCTCTAGGTCATTAAGGATAGAAAAGATGTAGGCTTGTTCACCAGGTGAATCAGTTAAAGGAGAGGAGAGCCAAAGGTGGTGGTGAACATTGAAATCTCCTAGAATGGAGATTTCAGAGAAAGGAGAAATGGATAGAATGTGTTCCATCGTAGAAGTAAGATAGTCAAAGAATTTTTGATAGTCAGTAGAATTAGGAGATAAGTAAACAGCACAGATATATTTAGTCAGAGAATGACAGGAAAGCCGAAGCCAGAGAGCAGAGAATTCAGAAGAATCAAGTTCAGGAACACGAGAGCAAGATAGATCGTTGCGTACGTATACGCAACAGCCACCTTTGGCTTTGAAACGAGAATAGAGAAAGTAGGAGGATACAGAAAAGGGTTTGCTGTCAGTTGCCTCAGACAGCTGAGTCTCAGTGAGAAAGAGAAGGTGAGGTTTAGAGGAGAAGAGGTGGTGCTCAACAGCGTGAAAGTTAGAGGAAAGGCCGCGAATGTTACAGAAATGAAGAAGAAGTGAGTCAGACAGTGGTTCCAGGCAGCTCCTTGATTCGTCACCGGGAGAGGGGCGGACTGTACAGATTTGTCTGTGTTGATTAGTAAGTCATATTCATTGTTTTAACCAGTTGGTTGTGGCATAGGGTGATTGCAAAATTTCTGCTGGGGTGGCTTTTAGGCTGATTTAGCAACCATCACAAAATGCCATCAAATGTACATTAATGCCATATAAATGGCACAACCCATAGTATCTTAACTCACCACAGTTATGGAGTTATTATGGTTGGATGTTTCCCAGATGGTGGGAGGCCGGCAGCTACCTAAGCAAGACAGAGTACTATCTGGAGCTGAGTGAATTGCCAGTTTGCCCAATATGTCTTAAAATGTGTATGATGCACTATTTCAGATACATTGTTTTTTTACATGTTCTCTTCATGCCCTTCATTTCAGCATCATCAACTGTTTTTTTATAAACAGAGGTAAATGAGTATAGAGTAGATGAATTTTGCTTATGGTAGTAGCCATTCCTTTGTCTCTGGGTTCAACTTTGGGGGTGGAGATGAGATATTACAGCTAGCCAAGTATAGTATTCCATAAAATTTGCATGACATTGCTCCTTCCTAAGTCTTTTGTTTACAAGGTTGAGTATCTCATTCATATGAGGTATGTTGCACCCCATCAAACCAAAGTCATATCTTAATAATATATTGGCACAGCCCACAGGTAAAATTTATATTACTGTAGTATATATCATTCTGACTTGTTATTTTCCCAGTTTTCCTCCTGTTATAATATGGTCCATAAATATTTGTACACTAGCAACTTTACAGTGACCTTATTTCTGTCTCAGTCCCTGCTTCATTTTTACAGAAGAAGAAGCAGAAAGTGCTTTTGGATGTAAATGGGGAGAACAGCAAGAATAAGAATAAAGGTGGTGAATTGTGTGAGCGTATTGTGAGGCTACAGGAGAGTGTAAAGGAGGCGTGTGGAGTGTCTGGTGGTGGAACGTTCCAGTGGGTGGATTCCACTCTTGTCAAAGTGAGTCTTTGCTGCATCATGTTCCCCTTCTGAAGTGCACCACTGCACAACATATGCAGGCTTTATATTTCCTGCAGCATTCCTGTCAACTCCCTCAACCTGTGGCTTTTCTTTCAAAATCTTAAGATAGACAGAAGTGAAGAATGCTGTGAAATGGTTGAAAAATGGGAAAGCATCAGGTGCTGATGAAATGTTTTGCAGAAACGATCAAGAGTATTGGGGAGGTTGGACTGAAGTGTTTGATGGAAATCATCATCATCATCATCACCCTCACCTCCTTTCCCACCCTAAGGCAGGGTGAGGAGCAGCAATGTCAGACAGCCCAAAGTTGCCCACACCAATGGGCCACGCTTCCATTCACTCATCATTCAAGCCCTTGGAATCCTGGCTCTATCTGATACGTCAAAAACTTTCACCACGTTCTGTAGCTTCACTTAAACGTATCCGATAGAGTCAGTCCAGACACCATCACGTTAAAAAAGGGTACCAAATCCTTGATCATGCACTTCTCACAACATTCATCCAGCCAGCTCAGTCTCTTGTCAGTCCCATAGCCTCAGCAACTTCCATACTTCTTTTCCTCACACACTCATCCACCATATCCCTGCACCTTCTTCTTGGCCTGCCTCGCCTCCTCCCTCCCTCAGATTTGCTCAGATATACCTTTTTCACCACTCTGTTGTTATCCATCCTTTCCACATGACCATACCATCTCAGCACACTCTCTTCAATTCTGGTGTCCACAGTCTTCGTCACTCCACATCTTTCATGAATCACATTATTTCGCATCCTATTCACTCTCAATACTCCACATACATTCCTCAGGAGTCCGATCTCCACTGCTCTCACTCTTGACTTTTCATTTTCATGCCACACCATTGTCTCACATCTGTATGTTAAAGTTGGCACTAACACTCCTTTATGTTAACCTCGTGCATCTGCAACACTCAAGTTTCTGTTTCTTATCAAGGCCTTCATAGCACCAGCTACTTTTCTTCCTTGTGGCACACTACTTTCCACTTCTTTTGCACATTTTCCTCTCTTTTCTATCACTGTATCCAGGTATTTGAACTCTCTCACAAATTCCAGTCTCTCTCCATTCACCGTAACATCACACTGAGTGTCGCCTTCCCTCTCAATAACCATCACTTTGCTCTTTTCTACATTTACTCTCAAGGCACAACACTCACAGACATCAGCGAAACTCTGCACTAGTCTACCATGTTCTTGTCCAGTATTTCCAAGTAGTTCTGCATCATCAGCATACAACAGATTTGAGATATTCCATCTGTCATCATTCATTACCAGCGCCATTCCTATCTCCATTGCTCGAGTTTTTACTTCTCTCATCACCCCATCCATATACAGTCATCTTGCGTAAAGTGTGCCTTTGCAAATTGCATCTTGCCTAATGTGTGATAGGAGTCTGACAATAATTAATTATTTAGAAAGTACGTTTGCTACTTGCAGTGTGCGACAGTCATGAAAATTTGAGGGAAATATGGTATTCTCTTGCAACTTGCGAGCATAATTTGCTGCGTGTGATGGGTAAGGGTGGGGCTAGTGAATATGTGCAGTGGGGTGTGAGTGAGTGGTGGCCACAGCAGCAGGATGATGACGTAATGTCTGTAGTGTCTGACCTGAACTTTGAGGGTTTCCTGGAGCAGCAACAGGCAGCATCTAACCTAGTGCAAACTAAGATGTGCATTCCATAAAACTGTCCACACAATATTGTGCTTTAAGAGCATTTGTTAATCAAAGGCACATTTGTCACCAGGGTTGCCATTTGGTATTTTTCACTACCAAATGTGGGGCAATTTAGTAATGAAAAATTTTGATTGGTAGTAATTCAGAATGATTCATTACCAAAAGGATTTTTCACATGTGTGAGTGTACCGAAGGTGGAGATGGTGGATTATCTTTTCTTTTCTTTTCTTTTCTTTTTTTTAATGCAAGAAAGAAGGAACCAAAGGCTAAGAGCCTACAAACTGTTCCTTTAAAAGAAAAAAAAAGAAAAAAGGCCAAAACCCTTCCAGTAGTGATGAGAATGATAGTGAGGCACGGAATGAGGCCCGTACAGAACAGCTGTGAGTGTTTTGATTTAGCTTCCATGGTACAGCCTTGGGTACCACAACAACAATTCGCATTATCGCCCTCTGTACAATGCTGGTAAGGTTTTGAATTTTAAAATATACAGTATTACTCTTGCATGTTTCAATTGTAAGGTTTTTTTTTTTTTTTCCATTTCAGTTAGGGATAGGTATTGGTGAATCAGTAACGTATACAAAAAATCAGGATGTGTTGCCCATAAAGTCATTTTAACATGGGATCCTGTGCTTCGCAAAGTGTGAATTTATAAAGTGCGACAGGCTGTGTCACCCATATTCACGCACTTTACTTGAGATGACTATATATTGAACAACCATGGGGACATCACACAACCTTGTCTCACGCCTACATTGTTTGTGAGCCGTTCACTTAGATGCCCATTTACCCTTACACATGCATCACTACCATCGTAAAAACTCTTGACAGCACCTGGCAGCTTATCATCTTGACCATACATCAGCAAAACCATCCACAATCCTCCTCTGTCTACTTTGTCGTAGTGCATTATAGTAAAATACTTTATGTTTGTCAGGCAGTGGAGAGGGGATCATGGCTTTTGGTGGATGGTGTAAACATATGCTCGCCGTCAGTGTTGGACCGACTCAATGCAATGCTGGAGCCTGGGGGGAAGCTAACAATGAGTGAGCGTGGGGTAGTGGGGGGCACAGTTCCCTCCATTACACCTCATCCAGACTTCAGGCTCTTCCTTGCTATGAACCCAGTGCATGGAGAAATCTCAAGGTCAGTTTGGGCTAAGTGAAGGGCAGCAGTTGAATCTGTGTGGTAAGATGATTTGCCACACCCATCCTACATAGGTGATATGTGGGATGAGGCAGCTAATACAAATAGCTTTTGGCATTCTGCTTAACATTGTGTAATTAGTTGCAATGATTAGTAAATATTGACCCATCTCATATCACTTGTTTCCAGACTTCTAAAGTTTTTTTTTTTTTTTTTTTTATAATTGCAAATGCAGCAGATTATTGGGAAATACTGTAAGTCAGGCAGTTTTCATTATACGAGGTCTGTTCAGAAAGGTCCCTCCCCCAGTACAAGGAAGAAGGAACCAAAGGCCAGGAGCCCATAAACCATCCCTTCCAAGAAAAAATTAAAAACAATTCAAAGAGAGCCAAATCCAAGATTTGTTCATTTCGAGATGCCTGAACACACTGTATTTGAAAGACTGGAGATCATAGGAAGTAGGAAATACAAACAGAGGGAGACAGTTCCTGAGTTGACCTGTTGCATTAGCAAAGGACTGGGAGTAATGGTTAACTCTTGCATTAGAGAGTTGGACAGAAAAGGGATGAGAGTTGATTGCTAGATGGGTGCTATGCACCTGCCATAAAGGTGAAGGGATGCAAGCAGACAATTCAGAGAATGAGTGACCATTGAAGTAGCGATAGAAAAGAGATAAAGATGCAACAGTGCAGCGTAGAGACCGAGGTTGAAGGGAGCCAGTTAGAAGAGCGGAGTTAATGAGACAAAAAGTTTTTGACTCCACCTTGTTGAGAAGAGCTGTATGTGGGGAGCCTCCCCACACATGAGAGTTGTACTCTACACAGGGGCGAATAAAGCCTGTGTATAGTTAGAAGTAGGGGTTAAGTAAACAGCACAGATATATTTAGTCAGAGAATGACAGGAAAGCCAAAACCATAGAGTAGAGAATTCAGAAGAGTCAAGTTCAGGAACACGAGAGTAAGATAAGTCATTGCGTACGTATACACAACAGCCACCTTTGGCTTTGAAATGAGTACAGTAAGACCTCACTATAACAGACTAATTGGGGCCCAAGCCATTCCGAAAAATGCGAAATTCCGATAAAAGTGACATCCGGATTAGTCCGGATTGCATCAGTGGTTTTCACCACCATTGCAGTATTGTACTGTGTTATACCTTCACTACATTAATCAAATGGTATAATAATGCTGTACTGCGCACTGAAAAACATGTCTTTTACTTGTCTTATTGTGGTGAACATAGCTGAAGTGGTCAGGCAGTCCGGACTGCTTCTAGCTTTATCGGACTTTTTCCGATATACAGTATAGGAGTTTAGTCCGGTAG
Source organism: Birgus latro (assembly GCA_018397915.1). Classification (NCBI taxonomy): domain Eukaryota; kingdom Metazoa; phylum Arthropoda; class Malacostraca; order Decapoda; family Coenobitidae; genus Birgus; species Birgus latro. The sequence continues at coordinate 46,347 of JAGKTI010004103.1, forward strand.
CTCCTCGAGTCCAATAAAAGCGAATTCCGGTCTGTTGGAGTCCATCATATCGAGGTTTTACTGTATAGAGAAAGTAGGAGGATACAGAAAAGGGTTTGCTATCAGTTGCCACAGACAGCTGAGTCTCAGTTAAGAATTCTCACAAGAAGGTGAGGTTTAGAGGTGAGGTGATGTTCAACAGAGACAAAGTTAGAGAAAAGGCTGCAAGTGTTGCAGAAATGAAGAAGAAGTGAGTCAGACAGTGGTTCCAGGCAGCTTGTTGAGTCATCACTGGGAGAAGGTGTGGGTATATATGCCCCCACCCCCCCGGGATTCTGAGGCTAGGTTATTAGACGGCATTTTATTTTTTTTGTAAATTTTGAATAGGAAGTGTAGTGTGTAATGTGCATGTAGTTTGGCGTTGACAGTTCGAGAAAATTGTATCGGAGAGCATGCTGGCCTACTCTCCGTGTTACTGAAACACTGAAAAAGTTCAGCAAAGAGGGATGGTCAGGAACTAGTCCCGAGGGCTGATGAAACGGGAGCTCCAGGTCTCCCTATACACTGAGAGTGCTCTAATAAAATAAGATAGCTAACCTGTTGAGCAAGGCCCCTTCTGACTTGACACACCTAGCCCAGCATCCTTTCCACTGCCTGAAACATTTTTCAAAATCAGTTTTTGGTATCTCCTGCAGTTGCTTCATCACATTCATCATAATCTCTTCTCTCAGATGAATGTTGTCCAAGACATGCTGGAGTGTGCTAATTGCGATCTAGTCTTTCTGAAGACTGTTATCACTGGAGATGAGACTTGGGTGTATACGTATGACCCAGAAATCAAAGCGCAGTCATCCTAGTGGAAGCATGCAGGGTTGCCTCGGAAAAAAAAAAACAGAAAAAAAAACAGCATGTTTAGAGCAAGGTAAAATGCACTCACATGTTGACAGTATTTTTTGACCACCATGGTGTTGTGCATCACGAATACAAACCAGAAGTCAGACTGTCAGCAAACATTACTTTCTCCATGTTACCCATCTTCTTCGTGACACAGCTTGTTGGAAGAGACCAGACCTTTGGAAAGCGGCAAGTTGGAAGCTGCACAATGGTAACACCTCTGCCCATTCTTCTCAACTGATTCAGGAATTTTTGGCAAAGCACAATATCCCCCAGATCAAGCTGGCTCCCTACTCACCAGACTCGGCTTCGTGTGACTTCTGGTTATTCCCCAAGCTCAAAACTTTGCTGAAGGGTTCTCAATTTGAGGTAAGAAAAGAGATTATGATGACTGTGACAAAGCACCAACAGGATACCGAAAACCGACTTTGAAAAATGTTTCAGGCAGTGGAGACAATGCTGGGCTACATGTGTCAAAGCAGAAAGGGCCTACTTTGAGGGAGGTTAGTGTTCTGGCTCAACAGGTTAGCTGTTTTTTTTTTTAGCCTATGGTCGAATACCTTCTAAACAGATCTCGTAAGTTGGGGATTTCTTTTAAAGAACAGTACAGTATTTCAAAAATTTCCAAACAGTGGGGACTGTAAATTAGGATAAAATGATAGATCAGGTTTATCGGTAGCACTGGAGGTTTAATGGACAACATTTCTGCAGTATACTGTAGTAGTAGTGGAGTCGCGATTTAAGACCAAACGAAACAATGATCTTACAGTAACACGGGTATTTAATTTCTCCCATACACTCAACCCTCAATTTGGCAGACCCGTATTTCCTGGATTTTGGATTTCCCGGACTCTGGCTGAGACCGGACAATATTATCAAATGCCGGACAAATGCCCGTACAAGTCCGGGAAATCTCACAAAAGTCTGACCATTATTCTCTCATATAAAACTATAAGCAGTCTGCTGCACAACACAGTATAATTTTGGCAAGGTTTTGACTCGATAAAGGCCATTTGTAACACACACAAGAATATATTTTCGCACATGAAATGCATCTTGGCCAACAACCTGCTTCACGCCACCAGTTCCTAACTCGTGGCAATATCCCATTTGCCTCTCAGCTTTCTCAAATGCCACTATAAATAGTTTATTGCATAACATGGTAAAATTTACGGAAGGCTTGGACACAATAAAATTCATATGCTAAATTAAAAAATATTTTCTTACGGGCAAATTCAGTGGGATCCACTCCTAATCAACTTAGCTCACACAACTCGGTGAGACTGAATACCGAGTCGGCACTTTTCATTGGAAAATATTTTAATTTTTTTTTTTTGCCACAGTTGCTCATACACCCCTAATTATCTGAAATCCGCTTAAAAAATTGTACTTAATATAACTCAGTTTAAAAATTAGGTTTCAGAGCTAAAATACGCAGATGTTTCCCCTTCAGATCGTCAGTATTTATATCTTGGTCGGCTGATCGGTGGTTGGCTAATGTCAGCAGATATTTCTCCTTTTAGATCATCAGCACACCTTGGCAGACATCTGTTTTGCAAAAATATTTATTTAGAGTACAAAAAAAAAGTATCTGCATTGTAAATCGATATTTATTACAAAACAAAAGTCCATCAGGGCTTGTTAGGCTAGAGGCTTAAAACAATTCTGCTAACTTTAAGAAATTTTCACTCTGAATCCTGTTTTTTTTTTATTAATAATTAAATTAATCACAAATTTTTGACTGATCAAATAATTACCATCATCCACTCACTTGATGTAGTGCTGCCTACTTCTTCCTTAGCCTCTATCATTCTTTTTCTGTGCCTGCCCTCCTCTCTTCCTAGTTCTCCCATCTTTCCTGTCATTTCTTACTACTTTGCTTTCCTTTACAGATGGCTTTACATTGAGTGACAAGCCAAATGGTTTCCTGTAAGCCAAGAAACCATTTACAACCAAACCATACGTGCTCCCTACGTGTCAACAAGTGGGTTGGTGGAGGATTAGTGCCCCTCCCCATAAAATAAATAACTCAAAGTCAAATAGCCACCACCCCTTACGGGATTGTGGTGTCTGGCAATAGATAGATAGATAGATAGGTGTGCAAACCTGTATGGTAATAAAGATTAAAATTGCCGATTCGGTCCAAGATCGATTGTGTGTTTACATGTCAGCTGATGACCGTGGCTGGTTCACCTCATGGTGTTTCAATCCTTGTTCATTTTCTTAGGGTTGTATCTAGCAAAATACTGCTCTTGTGTCCGTTATATTATTGTTATTGTGTCATTGTTATTATTTTATGTACTGTGTATGTTAGTTTTGTTGGTAGAGGTAGCCTACATTCCTGAATGCTCTAGAGTATTGGAATAATTGCCTTACAATATTGGAGAATTTAGACAAAGTTTGTTAATAGTCCGGGGAATGGTATGTAGGTGAGTAAACCAGGTGAGTACTTTTATGATTCCCGGACTTTTGCCATTCCCAGACTTGTCTTCCCCCCTTTTAGTCCAGGAAATCAAGGGGCGAGTGTAATTACGTAATAGCATGGTAATACCACTCAGTTGTGCAAGAAACTGTGGGAAATTGGTGCATTTTAGTATTGGATATCCAGATATAACTCGTGTGTAATGCTTTTGTCGGTCACAAGTTGGTTTCCTCGACCTGACCTGACCCATGTGACCCCCATACCACCTGCCACAGCCTCCTGACTACCTCAGTGTTGTGTGAACGGTCACTGTGATGAGAAGTTTATTTGCTTATTTCCTTTCTCCTCATTTCCCCTCAGAACTCTGAGCACATGGTTCCAAACTAACTTTAACACCCTGAAAGTGCTATGAACACAAGAAAAGTTTTTATTCTAAATGAAAATGTAAGTTGTACGAAGTAGTGTGTGGTGTTGGAATGCAAACGATCAGACATAAAATTAGTCGCGATGTTTACGATGTGGATAGTTTTTTTTTTTTTTGGGGGGGGGGGAGGGAATTAAAATAATGATGAAGGACCAGTAAAATTCATGGATTCACCTTTAGTTCAACGAGTGTGAAAAAAAGAAAGAAAAAAAAAAGGCTTTGTGCTCAATCTTTATGAACTGACAGTCTTTGGTCAAGAAAATTCGGATCTTACGATACGTGAAGACACTGCGTGTTGACATAAATAGTCAGGTAAGATAATTATGTGAGTTCAGTTCTTGTGAATTATGTTGTCATACAAATTACATTGGGGCCCCTTGGATAGCGACCTTATTAGTCCGCCAAAATGGCCGCTATCCATGAAACTGCTATCTGAGAGGCAAACTTCTTACCTAAAAAAATTAATACAGTCCTGGACTCCTTCGGCTATCCCCCTAATTTCCTCCATTGCCCATCAATATCACGTCATATTTCTTCGGTACTGTAATAAGATAAACATATACTACGTATTCAAAGAATTATCTTTTTCCTTTCCTCCACGCTGTATTGTTTCTTTGGCTTGCCACACATATATTCTCTGGCCTTTTTGGTCACTTTTACACTACCTGCACTTCCTGTTTGTTTCCCTGGGCCGCCACCACCACTTGGGCCAGCCCCCGAATTTGAAGCCATGATATTAGAACACTCAGTAGCCAGACAACAAATGGAAGGTCACAAAAAACTTTAACAATGGCGAGACTGTGACGAGTTGAATGAATGCGCAGTGTGTGGATAAACAAACAGTCATCTTCTTCTTGGGGTAACTGCAGAGAGAAAAGTAAAGCTAAAGGAAAAATTTAAAACTACAGTAAACCTTCCATAAGTCGAACTTTTAGAAGATGGAATCTTTGGTTAGCCGAACTCAGGCTGAGACCATGTATGAAAGTAGGCCAAAATACAAAAGTAGGGGGAGAAATGGCGCCAGGCGGACACACCAGGCTGACACGTGGCGCCAGTCTGCTGCTTGCTTTTGGAGACGGTAGTTACGCCATTCTTACTGTCATCTAGTGCTGAGCAGTGCTCTCCTTTTGCCATCTTCCTTGCCATGGAAGGTTCAAAACTTAAAAGAAGTGATACTGCCACCTCTAGTCTTAAAGGAATGAAGCTTAAAAAAAAAAAAAAAATGTGCGCATGTGACGTAGTGCAGTGATCATGATTAAAGTTCAGTACTATTATTACTGAAAGTGTTACATTGCAGTCTATTACAGTGATTACATTTAAGTTTAGTTCTTAATATAGAGTGAAATAAATACTGGGTACTGTTTAGAATTTATGTTAAAGTGTGAACTCACCCACCTCCACCACCTCCGTCTCCAAAACAAAACAAACTGCCGACGAATCTACTGCCTCTAACAAAAGGTGTTACACTGCAGTAACAGTGATTACATTTAAGTTTAGTTCTTAATATAGATTGAAATAAATACTGGGTACTGTTTAGAATTTACATTAAATAGTGAACTCATCCACATCCACCACCTCCGTCTCCAAAACAAAACAAACTGCAGACGAATCTACTGCCTCTAACGAAGGTTTTTTTTTTTTTTTTATGCAAGGAAGGAACCAATGGCCACAGGCCTGTATACTGTTCCTTCCAAGAAAAAGCAAAAACAATACAAAAGAGAGCCAAATTCGAGGTCCGTTCATTTCGAGATGCCTGGACACACTGCATTTGAAAGACTGGAGATCATAGGAAGTAGGAAATACAGACAGAGAAAGACAGTTCCAGAGTTGACCAGTTGCATAAATGAAGGACTGGGAGTAACGGTTAACTCTTGCATTAGAGAGTTGGACAGAAAAGGGATGAGAGTTTGTTGCTAGACGGGTACTACATGCCCGTCGTAGAGGTGGAGGGATGCAAGCAGACAGTTCAGAGGAACAGTGACCGTTGAATTAGCGATAGAAGAGAGATAAGGATGCAACAGTGCGGCGAAGAGACAAAGGTTGAAGGGAATCAGTAAGAGGAGGAGAGTTAATGAGACGAAAAGCCTCTGACTCCACCTAATGAGAAGAGCTGCATGTGGGGAGCCTCCCCAAACATGAGAGTTGTACTCCATACACGGGTGAATAAAACTCGTGTACAAGGTCAGCAACTGTGCAGGGGTAAAGAAAGTACGGAATCGGCTTAGCACACCTAATCTCTTGGAAGCAGATTTCACAAGAGATGTAATATGTTCTTTCCAAGACAAATCCCAAGAGAATGAAACCCCAAGCATATTCAAAGATGATGCAGGACATAACTGTTCACTGTTAAACATTAGTGGGTAATCTTGAGGAAGATTTTGTCAGGTTGATAAGTGTAAGAACTGAGTTTTAGATGCATTAAAAATAACAAGATTAGTTTTACCCCAATCAGAAATACGAGCCAAGTCAGACATTAGGTGTGCCATAGCCTCATCCCTTTT
>JAGKTI010004104.1:12603-35956 GCA_018397915.1 Birgus latro
ACCAAAGGCCATGGGTCCACAAACCGTTCCTTCCAAGAATAAACAAAAACAACACAAAAGAGAGCCAAATTCAAGATCCGTTCATTTTGAAATGCATGGACACACTGCGTTTGAAAGACTGGAGATTATAGGAAGTAGGAAATACAGTCAGAGGAAGACAGTTCCAGAGTTGACCAGTTGCATAAATGAAGGACTGGGAGTAACGGTTAAGTCTTGCATTAGAGAGTTGGACAGAAAAGGGATGAGAGGTTGTTGCTAGATGGGTAGCACGTGCCCGTCGTAGAGGTGGAGGGATGCAAGTAGACAGTTCAGAAGAACAGCGGCCATTGAAGTAGCGATAGAAAAGAGATAAAGATGCAACAGTGCGGCGAAGATACAGAGTTTGAAGGGAGCTCGTAAGAGGAGGAGAGTTAATGAGATGAAATTCCTTTGACTCCACTCTATTGAGAAGGGCTGTATGTGGGGTTTCTCCCCACACGTGAGAGTTGTACTCCAGACAGGGGCGAATAAAACCCGTGTATAAAGTCAGCATCTGTGTAGGGGTAAATAAGGTTCGGAGTCGGCTTAGCACACCTAATCTCTTGGAAGCAGATTTCACAAGAGATGTAATATGTTCTTTCCAAGATAAATCCCAAGTGAATGAAACCTCAAGCATGTTCAAGGATGATGAAGGAAAGAGCTGGACATTATTAAACATCAGCGGGTACTCCTGTGGAAGGTTTTTTCTGGTTAATAGGTGCAAGAACTGAGTCTTTGATGCATTAAAAACAACAAGATTATTTTTACCCCAGTCAGAGATACAAGCCAAGTCAGACATTAGGTGTGCCATAGCCTCATCCCTTGTTTGTTGAAGTTACTGCTGAGATTGGCGTTGCGGGAACCGAATGGAAAGGTGAAGGGTGGAATCATCAGCGTATTAGTGTATAGGGTTAGATATACAGCTTAGAAGGTCATTGATGAATAAAAGGAAGAGAGTTGGTAATAGGACAGAGCCATGAGGAACACCACTCTTAATAGATCTAGGAGAAGAAGGATGGCCGTCTACAACAGCAGCTATAGAATGACCAGAAAGGAAGCTAGAGATGAAGACACAGATAGAAGGATAGAAACCGTAAGAGGGCAGTTTAGAAATTAAAGATTTATGCCAGACTCAGTCGAAAGCCTTTGAGATGTCAAGCGCAGTGGCAAAGCTTTCACCAAAGTCCCGAAAGGAGGATGACCTGGAGTCTGAAAGACAGGTGAGAAGATCACCAGTGGAGCATTCCTAATGGAACCCATACTGACGATCAGAAAGAAGGTTGTGATAGGAAAGATGTTTTAAAATTTTTCTGTTAAGAATAGACTCAAACACTTTCGAGACACAGGATGTTAAAGCAATTGGACGATAGTTAGAGGGTTGGGAATGGTCACCCTTCTTTGGGACTGGCTGAATGAGAGTAAACTTCCAGCAAGAAGGAAAGGTACAAGTTGATAGACAAAGGCGAAAGAGTTTACTTAGGCAGGGTGTAAGCACAGAAGCACAGTTCTTGAGGATAACAGGAGGGACCCCATCAGGCCCATATGCCTTGTTAGTATTGAGGCCAGTGATGGCTGAAAATACATCAGCTGGTGCTTACTTCATTCCCATGGGTTAATAATCTACCACTTACATCCTTCACACTTTCACATTTCTTTCTGCTCTCACTTCTAGATTTTCGCACATCTTTCTAAAATAAACTCCTATTTTTAGAGTAGTTTCCATTCCTTTTTCTTTGTAGATCATCATTTACCTCCTTCTTTTTCCTCTTCATTCAGTACATGTTTCTTGCTCTCAAAATATTCAGTTCTTATTTCAATTGAACCCCAGTTTTGCAACCACTCTAGCCACTTCTTTCTCTTTTCCTCCATTGCTTTCTTAATCTCTTCATCCGACCATGCCGTTCTTTTCTTCTTTGTCGTTACTCTTGCCACACCACACATCACTTTAGTATTCCTAACTAAGCCATCCCTATATGCATTCCACAGGCTGTCCAGATCCATTTCATTCCAGTTCACTGATTCCATCTCCTCCCCTACTTTGGTCCTGTATTCATCTACTGTTTCTTTGATTTTCAGTTTCTTTACATTTAGTCTTTTGCCCTTACTGCTTCTTTCTCTCCTTGTCCACCTCAGTCCTCTCAGCTTGATCTTGCATACCACAATCATATGATCTGACAGACCTCCACATCGTCCTCTCACGACCCTCATATCAACAACCATTCCCAGCATCGACCTCTGTACGAGCACATAATCAAGCAGGCTTCTTTCAGCGCGATCCCCATTCCATCTATACCGTGTATATTTATGTGCATCTTTGTGTTTGAAATTTGAGTTACAAATGCACAACCTCCTTTCCTGACACATACCCTTCAGTTGCTGCCCATTATCATTTTCTCCTGATACTCCATTACAACCCATTATGTCATCCTCAGGACCAGCACCTACTCTTCCATTCATATCGGCCATTACATTCACTATATAGCTCCTGGACATTTCTCCCACTGTTTCATGCAGCTCATTCCAAATACTGTCTTTCTCTGTCTCACTCCTTTCATCACACAGTGCATGTCACTGCATATGCTACAATCACTGCCACTTTCACCTTCTCTAACTTGAACTTGGTATACAGGGTGTCCATAAAGTCTCTTTACAAAGGGGTTCATTTAACAGTAACTTAACTCAACATCTTTCATCAACAGGGTACCTGAAATACAGAGTGAGGAGTAGCAACATCCAGACAGCAGGTACCTGTATTTCAGGTACCCTGTTGATGAAAGACGTTGAGTTAAGGTACTGTTAAATGAACCTCTTTGTAAAGAGACTTTATGGACACCCTGTACATCTCGAGCTAACACATTTGTAATCTCTCATTCCACGCTACCATACCTCATTCATCAATAAAGCAACTCCTTCCTTGCATCTTCCTTGCATCTTCCTTGCCCATTTATGCCTGATCTTACACATTTCACACCCTTCCACTCCTCCACTTCACACCCTTTCATCTTTGTTTGACAGTGCCATCATGGCATATCTTGCACTCTTGAACACATTCACCACTTCCACTCTCTTGCTGTCCTCATTCACATCTCTCACATTCCACATGGCCATGCGAATCTGCCCATTTGATTGGGCAGGTATTGGGCCCTCCGAGGCTCTCTGAAATGTCAGCCATGATTAAGTGATTTTAGATAGGGGAAACTGGGGGACACTTCACCCGGCCAAAAACGATGGTTAGATGGTTACCACCTAATGTAGTAAATGGTTTCCTGGGTACTGGAAATCATTTGGCTTGTCATTCAGTGTAGAGACCATAAGGCATCCCAACATTGAGGGAGTGGATGATGGGCACCCACCACCTACCACATTATTTATAATCTGTATATTGACTCTACTGCAGTGTGGAACAGTTGCTGTATTTAATTAATATAGCAAAGATGCTTGTAATACTGAAACCTTAATTTTTTTATCAGCTATTGTTCATATTTGGAAATGCCTTGTGGGGCATACATCTCCCCAACATTAGCTTCCATCCACATCAGATCTCCACTCTTTCTCATCATTTTCCCCTTGCTTCTCTTTTCTTCACAGACCTTGGCAGCATATTTCTTTGTTTCTCTCACTGTATGTTCAGTTATATCTCTGTCTGCAAAAGACATAAAAATCTCCAATGGGTCCTGAGGATTTTGCAAAGGTACTTTGACCTCTGTTACTCCAGTAAATGGCAGTCGTTCTCTACTGGAACTGTCTTCCTCTGTCTGTATTTCCTACTTCCTATGATCTCCAGTCTTTCAAACGCAGTGTGTCCAGGCATCTTGAAATGAACGGATCTTGAATTTGGCCCTCTTTTGTATTGCTTTTGCTTTTTCTTGGAAGGAACAGTATGCAGGCCTGTGGCCTTTGGTTCCTTCTTCCTTGCATTAAAAAAAAAAAAAAATGGAGAATGACTCAACCATCCAGTTATAGCACTGTCATCATTGCCATCAACTTCTGCACTTGACAGATTATCATCTGGCTCCTCTGCAATCTCAAGTTGTGATTCATCACCACTATCATTGTCAACACCATCACTATCTGATGTAGAATCACTGTTAATATCATCAATGAAATCGTCCAAATCCTGATCTAGAATAAGTTGTATTTCATCATCACTAAAGTTCTTCCTTGTGTGGGACATGATAATGTCTGCAAATCCAAATATTAACCCGCCCAGTCCTGACCGATTGTATACGAAACACACCCTCAGAACCCGACTGACCCCCCCCCCCCCCAAACTTCTGCTTTTGGTAAGAAACATTGAAAATTCATAGAGAAATTGCCCTCCTGAGCTTATAAAACTTGCTACAGGTGTCTGTCAGCCTTACGTTTTCCTTCTTTTTCAGGGTACCTAGTTAAAGAAAACGAACTATGGAAGGGTTAACTAATTCAAGCCACTTTAGATTACGTATTTATTTATTTATTTGGTACGAATTTATGTGTAGTACAAGTCTATATTGGTTTTCACACAATAATATAGGCGATAAAAGCATTTTTCACTCACCCAAAACCCCAGCATGTGGCACCTTCCTTTACGATATTACCACCTTATCACTTCTGTTTGTTTCTCCCTTTAGCTTCTTTGTTACTTTGTCCCCCACCTCAGGAATCACTTTCACCCTGAATTTCGTCATTGGAGAGACCGTGGGGCAACATATCTTTACTGGACAGGTTACTGCTAACAGGTGAATTGCTGAGTTTGGGGGGGAGGGGGGGGTCAGGTGGGGCCAGGCAGTATCCCCGCTTGCCAGCAGGTAGAGGAAGGTCTCCCACATATGCCTACCAAAAATCACCCGTGAATGTTGAAAAATGTCCTCATGACGGGCCTTGCATTTTTTTCTTTTTTTAATGCAAGGAAGAAGGAACCAAAGGCCACAGGCCTGCATACTGTTCCTTCCAAGAAAAAGCAGAAACAATACAAAAGAGAGCCAAATTCAAGATCTATTCATTTCAAGATGCCTGGACACACTGCATTTGAAAGACTGGAGATCATAGGAAGTAGGGAATACAGACAGAGGAAGACATTTCCAGAGTTGACCAGTTACATAAATGAACGACTGGGAGTAACGGTTAACTCTTGCATTAGAGAGTTGGACTGAAAAGGGATGAGAGTTTGTTGCTAGACGGGTACTACGTGCCCGTCGTAGAGGTGGAGGGATGCAGGCAGACAGTTCAGAGGAACAGTGACCGTTGAAGTAACAATAGAAAAGAGATAAAGATGCAACAGTGCGGCGAAGAGACAATGGTTGAAGGGAATCAGTAAGAGGAGGAGAGTTAATGAGACGAAAAGCCTTTGACTCCACCCTATTGAGAAGAGCTGCATGTGGGGAGCCTCCCCACACATGAGAGTTGTACTCCATACACATGAGAGTTGTACTCCATACACGGGCGAATAAAACCCGTGTACAAGGTCAACAACTGTGCAGGGGTAAAGAAAGTTCGGAATCAGCTTAGCACACCTAATCTCTTGGAAGCAGATTTCACAAGAGATGTAATATGTTCTTTCCAAGACAAATCCCGAGAGAATGAAACCCCAAGTATGTTCAAGGATGATGCAGGACATAACTGTTCATTATTAAACATTAGTGGGTAATCCTGAGGAAGATTTTGTCGGGTTGATAAGTGTAAGAACTGAGTTTTTGATGCATTAAAAATAACAAGATTATTTTTACCCCAATCAGAGATACGAGCCAAGTCAGACATTAGGTGTGCCATAGCCTCATCCCTTTTTTGTTGAAGTAACTGTTGAGATGGACATTGCGGAAACCTAATGGAAAGGTGAAGGGTGGAATCATCAGCATATGAGTGGATAGAGTTAGACGTACAGCTTAGAAGGTCATTGATGAATAAAAGGAAGAGAGTTGGTGATAGGACAGAACCCTGAGGAACACCACTATTGATAAGTCTAGGAGAAGAACGATGGCCGTCTACAACAGCGGCTATAGAACGACCAGAAAGGAAGCTAGAGATGAAGGCACAGATAGAAGGATAGAAACCGTTGGAGGGCAGTTTGGAAATTAAAGATTTATGCCAGACTCGATCGAAAGCCTTTGAGATGTCAAGTGCAATGGCAAAGCTTTCGCCAAAGTCCCGAAAGGAGGATGACCAGGATTCTGAAAGGTAGGTGAGAAGATCGGCAATGGAGCGTCCCTGACGGAACCCATACTGATGATCAGAAAGAAGGTTGTGACAGGAAAGATGCTTTGAAATTTTTCTGTTAAGGATTGACTCGAAAACTTTTGAGACACAGGATGTTAAAGCAATTGGACGATAGTTAGAGGGTTGAGAATGGTCACCCTTCTTTGAGACTGGCTGAATGAGAGTAAACTTCCAGCAAGAAGGAAAGGTACAAGTTGATAGACAAAAGTGAAAGAGTTTACCTAGGCAGGGTGCAAGCACAGAAGCACAGTTTTTGAGAACAACAGGAGGTACTCCATCAGGCCCATATGCCTTGTTAGTATTGAGGCCAGTGATGGCAGAAAATACATCAGCTGATGAAATTTTAATGTCAGTCAAGAGGAAGTCAGAGGGGGGAAGTGATGGAGGAATAGCACCGGAACCATCTAAGGTGGAATTGGAGGAGAAAGTCTGAGCAAAGAGATCTGCTTTATCAGTAGAAGAGATAGCTGCAGAGCCATCAGAGTAGAAAAGAGGAGGGAAGGATGATGAGGTAAAGTTGTTAGAAAGGTTTTTGGCAAGGTGCCAGAAGGAGCGAGAAGAATTTGAGTTGGAGAGTTGAGAACATTTAGCATGGATGAAATTATTTTAGCAAAGCGAAGAACAGACTTAGCACAATTCCAGGCAGAAATATATAAAAGATGTGATTCAGGGGTGGGTTGGCTCCGGTACCTCCTATAGGCCCTCTCCTTGTTGCGGACAGCATTAGAACAAGCGTGATTAAACCAAGGCTTTCTTGCATTAGTCAGAGGATATGAGAAAGGAATGTATGCTTCCATGCCCGAGAGAGTAACCTCTGTAATGCGCAAGGCACACTCAGATGGCTCCCGGCCATGGAAGCAATAATCATTCCAAGGAAAATCAAAGAAGTACTGCCTGAGGGCCTCCCAATCTGCAGCTCCAAAGTGCCACAGGCGGCGTTTCTTTGGAGGGTCCACAGGCCGTACCGGAGCGATAGGACAGGTTAAGGTAATAAGGTTATGATCGGAGGAGCCCAACGGAGAGAAAAGATGAACAGTGTAAGCAGAAGGATTAGTTGTTAGGAAAAGGTCAAGTATGTTGGAACTCTCTCCTAGGCGGTCAGGGATACGGGTATGGTGCTGTACAAGCTGCTCTAGGTCATTAAGGATAGAAAAAATGTAGGCTTGTTCACCAGGTGGATCAGTGAAAGGAGAGGAGAGACAAAGGTGGTGGTGAACATTGAAATCTCCTAGAATGGAGATTTCAGAGAAAGGAGAAATGGATAGAATGTGTTCCATCGTAGAAGTAAGATAGTCAAAGAATTTTTGATAGTCAGTAGAATTAGGAGATAAGTAAACAGGGCAGATATATTTAGCCAGAGAATGACAGGAAAGCCGAAGCCAGAGAGTAGAGAATTCAGAAGAATCAAGTTCAGGAACACGAGAACAAGATAGATCATTGCGTACATATACGCAACAGCCACCTTTGGCTTTGAAATGAGAATAGAGAAAGTAGGAGGATACAGAAAGGGGTTTGCTGTCAGTTGCCTCAGACAGCTGAGTCTCAGAAAGAAAGAGAATGTGAGGTTTAGAGGAGAAGAGGCGGTGTTCAACGGAGTGAAAGTTAGAGGAAAGGCCGCGAATGTTACAGAAATGAAGAAGGAGTGAGTCAGACAGTGGTTCCAGGCAGCTCCGAGAGTCGTCACCAGGAGAGGGGCGGATGGTGGGGGCATTTATGGTCCCTCCCCCTGGGGACTCTGAGGCAAGATTTTTGTGTGCCTTTTTTTTTTTTTTTACTAATTTTGAAAAGGAAGTGTATTGTGTAGTGTGCATGTAGTTTGGTGTTGACAGTTAGAGAAATTTGTATGGGAGAGCATGCTGGTCTACTCTCTGTGTTACTGAGACACTGAAAATGTTCAGCAAAGGGGGATGGTCAGGAACAAGTCCTGAAGGCTGATGAAACAGGAGCTCCAGCTCTCCCCTGTCATCAGCCTTCCATCTACCTTGGGAGTACTGCCCTGCTCGACTGACGTATGATGCACGTCAGTGGGTCTGTCCGTGGAAAAAAGTAGTGACGTACATCTTACGTCTGTGGGACTCGACGGGTTAAAAGAAAATTAGAAATTGAGGTCTACAAGGGAAACAAAGGGAGTGTTGTGTCCCCTGTAAGAGTTGGAAACAGGCAGATTGAGTCATTGAGTGAGCAGCGTTATGTAAGCCACCCACTACCCGTATGTTGCTAGTTAGGGATATTTGAGGCTCTAGGGCGCTTACACATTGCCGACTATATATAGTCTCTGCAAGGATTTATGGGGGATAATTTTTTGGGAAGCATCGATATATAGTCTCCCCGCAATTTTCCAGTAGATTTTGCACAGCCTATACATAGTTCTGTTGCCGATTAAGGTTTAATATTTTCCTTATTCCTTGTCTGTCCACCCTGTCATATACTTTCTCCAAATCCATGAAGGCCACATACAACTTCTTTCTCTTTTCTGGAAACTTTTCCTCTAGAGACCTAAGAATGAATATGTGATCTACATGCCCTCATCCCTTCCCAATACCTCCCTGTTCTTCTCAAACTAATTCCTCTGTTTTTTTAATTCCTCTGTTTTTAAAATAATTTTGTCTGTAAGTATCCTACCATACACTTTTCCTGTTACACTAAGATGAAATGCCCTTATGAATACCACACACTTCTTTTTCCCCTTTTCCTCTATTCAGGGGAATAATTATACCTGACTTCCAATCCTCCATGACTCTGCCTTCCTCCCAGGCCAATCTGCACATATTCTATATTCATTCTGTTACTATCTCTCCCCCATGCTCCATCATTTTGCCACACATTCCATCAATTCCTGGGGCTTTCCCCATTTTGACTTCCTTCATTGTTTCCACAACTTCCATCCTACTGATTCCCTCTTCTCTTCTCACCTCCTTCCTCCTCCCAGCCCTTCCCCAGCCACTTATATTCACATTACTTTCATTTTCTATCTTCAACAATTCCTTAAAGTATTCTCTTCATTTGCTCACTTTTTCTCCCTTCTCCACTATCAGTCTACCAATTTTATCTTTCACTCCCCTGCTACCTTCATTACCACCCTGTCTAACTCTCTTTACCTGCTTCGAGAACATTTTCTTACATTCCCTCCACAGTACACTCAAATTCCTTCCAAATTCCTCTTCCACTCTCTTCTTACTCTCTCTTACTAATCTTTTCACCTCTCTCTTCCTCTCTACATATAACTCTCTTACATCTCTCAACTGCCTCCATGCATCAGCGTCCCATCCACTCACAATATGCTTTCTTCTTTGTGCCATAGCTTGTCTCACCTCTTTATTCCACCATGCTGTTCCTTGCACCTCCTTTCATCTTCTGTTCTCATTTCACCTGACATACTGCACAGATTTCTTCTGTGAACATAACCTTCCACCTCCCTCGTCTGTTCCAAATCATATTTACCCAGTCGCTCCATCACCTCTCCCTCATATTCTGCCTTTTTTTCATCATCTTGCAACCTTTCTACCCTTCATGTATGAACTGCTTCCTTCTGTCCTTCCCTTTTATTCCTCCATTGCACTTGAACCTTGAGTTTCACCACAAGCAAGTGGTGGTCAGAAAGTCCCCCAGCCTCTATGTACTCTTGCATCCATTATGATACACCTTCTTATTCTTTCATCCACACACACATAATCAGTCATTGCCTTCCATTCATTCAGTTCACCACCAACTCTTCTCATTACATGCCACGGGTACCTGTGGATCATTTTGTGCCTAAAAGGGTATTGGTTATCACCAATCCCCTTCCCACACTAATGTTCACTAGAGCACTGCCATTCTCATCCTCTTCTGCATGTTCACTCGCCATCTTCTCCATCCACCTTCACATTCCTTACTTGTCCATTCATATCTTCAATAAAAAAAGACTCTTTCATTCCTCCTAATCTTTTCCACTGACCCTTCCACATTTGCCCAGATCTACTCTTTCACTCTGCATGCATGATCTTGACTTGGTGCTCTCCATCCTCTCCACATGGCCAAACCACTTCTGTGCATTTCTCCTAATGCTTTCTATGAATCCACATCCACAGCACAACACTCCTTCACTTCCTCATTTCTCATTCTGTCTCTCCATGTAACTCCATATACTTCTCTCAAGTAACTCATATCCACTGCTGTCACCCTTGACTTGTGTCCTTCCAGCAAGGTCCATGCTTGACTTTCATACATTCGAGTTGGTATCACAGTACTGTCATGCAGCAACTTCTTTTCATCCATGCACTCTTCCCTATTTCTTATCACTGCTTTTAATGAACCAGCAACCTTTCATTCCTCTTGTACCCTTTCAAGCACTTCATCCTGCAGACTTCCCTCCTTACTCTTCATGCTATCCAAGTACTTAAATGCACTCACATTTTCCATTTGCTTATTGTCCAACCTCACTGTGCATTCAGTGACTTCATTTCTCTCAAAGACCGTAACTTTACTCATCCCTACATTCACCTTTAGATTCCGTTTCTTACGTACTCTCCCAGACTCATTCACCAAGCCTTACAGCTCCCCCTTCGTCTTCACTTAACAATACAGTATCATCTGCAAACAACAGAACAGAAGGTTTTCAAATGCTGCCCTCTCTCATTAAGGCTGCTCTAACATACCCTGCTCTACCCTGTATCTCTTTTATAGCCCTATCCATATACGTTTCGTTTTTGAAGGCTCCAACATGCTTGCATGTGTCGGCCTTGGTCACCTAATGGCGGCTCTCCACGCTGCTTGATGTCTGGCAGCCTCCCTATTCAGTCCCTTAACCCTTAAGTCACATTTAATGACCTCATCCCATGTCTTTCTCGGTCTACCTCTCCCAACCCCTCCCCCAATATTAACACTTCTCACCCTCTGTACCCAATTATCCTCCCCCATCCTCTCCACATGTCCAAACCACCTCAGCCTACCTCTCCTCATCACAACACCAATACACTCCAGTCCCATCCTACCTCTCAACTCTTCTATCGTAAACCCAGCCCCCCCAGGCCTTGCACGCAGGGACACACTGCACATCCACCTAATCATTGTCATTTCTGTACGTTTAAACCTGCGAATATCTTCTTCCTTTACTGCCCAGGCCTCACTACCATACAGCATCACACTCCTAACACATGCTGCATACAAAGACCCCTTAGCACGTAAGGAGAGTCCTCTCAATGTCAGGAGAGGCAACAGCTCCCTGAACTTCTTCCAACCACTTCTCACTCTAGCAACCGAGCTAACTCCAGCCCCACCTCCGGCACATAACATGTCTCCCAAATAACAAAACTCCTCCACACACTCAAGAGACTCACATGCAAGTTCAACCCTCTCACGTCTAACAATCTCCACCTGCTCTCCCCGACACACCACACACATGAAATCAGCATTATCTTGCAGTCTACCTCTAATACCACTTCATCTCTTGTGCACCCATTTATCACAAGCACTGCACAAGATGGAATTACTTCCCACACCCATGTGGCAAACTGCACATGGCCACTCTCCCTCTCCTCTGATTGTACCACCACCAACCCTAGATATCATCACTTTTGTTTTATCTGCATTTACCCTTAAGCCCTTGTGCCCTATACCATCTCTCCACTTCTTAAATCTTTCCTCAGCCTCCCCTTCATTCTCAGCAATCAACACCAAATCATCAGCATACAACATCTCCCATGGGAGTCCCTCTCTGAAGTCACGTGAGAGGGCTTCAAGCACCATGATAAACAACAAGGGACTCAAAACTGACCCCTGATGCACACCAACATTCACGGGAAACTCATCACTCAAAGCTCCATTCACCCTTACCTGAGTGTGAGCACCCACGTACATGGCCATAACCACTCTAACCAGCCACTCTTCCAACCCTAGCTTTCTCATTGCCCACTTCACCACCTCTCTAGGGACTCTGTCAAAGGCCTTTTCTAAATCAACAAAAACAAAATACAATTCCCTTTTCTTGCCAATATATTTTTCCTGAAGCTGTCGAACAATGAATATGGCATCAGTGGTCCCCCTGCCTGGCATAAACCCAAACTGCATCTCATTGATATTCACTCTTTCTCTAATCATAGCTTCTAGAACTCTCTCCATTACTTTCATTATCTGATCTAAGAGCTTTATACCTCTGTAATTTCCCCTTTCCAGGGCATCACCCTTCCCTTTGTACACATTTACAATTACACTCTTCAGCCAATCATCTGGGACAACACACTCATATATAATCATATTTATCAGGTCAGTGACTAACCTCACCCCAATATCTCCTGAGGCCTTCAACATTTCGGCAGTCAACCCAGACACACCTGCCGCCTTCCCCACCCGCATCCTGCCTATTGCCTCACTCACAGTAGCAGCGTCAATCAAAGGCCAAGGCCCAAACACTGGATCAGCTGGCTCCAAACCTTCCCTATCCCAATCAAACTCCTCATTCAACAACTGGCTATAATGCTCTCTCCATGCATCTTTAATATCCTCACTGTTTACCACTACCTTTCCTTCATCATTCTTCACACACTGCTCGCCTACAATGTCCCGATTATCTCTCTTCACCTGATTTGCCACCCTAAAAACCATATTTTTCCTTCCTTCATGATTTAGATTATCAAGTAAAAGTCTCTGTGACTCAGACTTCGCCCTGTATACCTCTCTTCTAGCCCTGCGCTTGGCAGCCAAGTACTCCTCCCTGTTACCACCCTTCTTCCATTCCCCGAAAAGCCTTCTCTTCTCCTTAACTGCGGCTTCTACACCCTCATCCCACCACCAAGTTACTTTATGTCTTGGTGGGCCTCTTGTCCAACCGCATACTGCATCGGTAACTCTCAAGAGGTTGTTCTTAAGGGCTCCATACTGTTCATTAACGTCTCTATCTTCGGCTTCCTGTTCAGCCACCACTCTCCTCATCTCACTATAAAAGGCATCCCTTACTGATTGGTTTCTCAGCTTCCATATTTTCCTCCTAGGTACATATGTCCTCCTTCTCATCATTAGTTCCTTAAGCACCATGTCACAAATCAACAGTTTGTGCTGCTGCACACACTCCTCGCTTCGTATAACTTTAACATCCCTCACTAATCTCCTATCGACCCTCCTGACCAGAAAATAATCTATCTGGCTACTATTTCCCCCGGACTCGTACGTAATCAATCTACTCACTCTTTTTCTAAAATGTGTGTTGCACACAATCATGTCCATAGCCTCCCCAAACTCGAGTATTCTTTCCCCTTCCGCATTCCTCACACCATATGCACATCCTCCATGGACTCCTTCATAACCTTGAGCTGCTTCACCCACATGACCATTTAAATCCCCTCCCAGAACCACTACCTCATCATCACCCATACCACATACTACACGTATTAAATCATCCCAAAATCTATCCTTCTCTGCGTCATCCAATCCTACCTGCGGAGCATATGCTGATATAACTGAAACCGTCACCTGTCCGATCAAAATTTTCACTACTATTATCCTATCACTTACTCTCATGACATTCATAACATATTCCACCCATTTCTCTGCAACCAACACACCCACACCCCCATATCTGTCAGTTCCCCCCTGCCAAAACAACTTATAGTAGCAATCCTTCCCAGCAATCTTTCTGGCTGATCCACCCCTGTACCGGACTTCCTGCAGACAAGCCACATCCACCCACCTCCTACTAAATGCCTCAACAACTTCCCCTGCTCTTCCTCTCAAACTTCCCACATTCCACGAACCCACCCTAAACCCCCTGGGTGATTTGCTGTCCTCAGGCTTGCTTTGGTGCTTGTTTTTGTAGTTCATAGTCGGTAAGATAAAGGGGGGGTAAACATTCCAAAGGCCCGACCCATTGCACAGACCCAGGTCCAGGCAATGGATCTGGGACCCCTAGCCCACCAGCTTACTAGTGGCTGTGGTAGTGGCCTCGGGGCACCCTGCCAGGACACCTGCAGGGACACCCTCCAAGCGCGGCTTGGCACTGCAACTGCCCCGCCATTATACACCCACTGATAGGGCAGCCTCCTGGGGCGCTACTCCCAGGTTCGGGCCCCTCTCTAATGAGCGGAAGCGGCAGCCTGGGAACCGCAATGCCCTGTACCCTCTAGCACAGGTTCGAGCCCCATCTTGCCCCGGACCCATGATCTATGCCGGCGGAACCCCAGTCAAGCCTCCCCCCAAAGTCCGCCACTAGGTAGCGGGGGCAAAGTTTTCTGGCCGCATGCCCTTGCTGGCGTCAACCCCTGTAACGTAGTGGGGTACGTTGTGTGATATGTAAAGCGCATGTGGTGTAGTGCATAGGATAGTTAGAGGAAATGTTTGGGAGAGTATGCTGGTCTACTCTCCATGTTACTGTCACACTGAAAAGGTCAGCAAAGGAGGATGATTAGGTAGCTAGTGAAAGGAGCTCCAGCTCTCCCTATCACCAGCATTCCATTCCCCTCGGGAGTACTACCCTGTTCGGCCCGTGCTACAGCCTCCTTCTACAAGTTAGTTGTTTTTACGGGGTGGGGCACTAACCCACCACCAACCCTTTTAGTCGCCTCTTACGACAAGCAGGGATACTGGGGGAGAAATCTTGAAAAACCCCCTACCCCCAAGGGGTAGGGGGTTTTTCAATATACAGATTGAACAAGCATGGAGACATGACACATCCCTGTTTCAGTGTACTGTAACATAGCCCCATCCATGTACAGATTGAACAAGCATGGAGACATGACACATCCCTGTTTCAGTGTACTGTAACATTCAGATAGAAAAATTCTCTCAGTTCACCATCTACATGCACTGCTGCCTTAGCACCCTTATGCAGACTCTTCTTGGCATTCAACAGCTTCCCATTTACTTCATATATTCTTAATATTTTCCACATTCCCTGTCTATCCACTCAGTCATGTGCTTCCTCCAAATCCATGAAGACCACATACAACTTGTTTCCCTTCTCTAGAAACTTTTCCACCAATGGCCTGAGGATGAATATCTGATCTACACAACTTTTTCCCATCCTAAAACCGCCCTTTTTTCTGCAGCTAATTCCTCTGTTATTTCCTTAATACAGTCAATAAGTATCTTATCATATGCTTTTCCTATTACAATAAGAAGATAAATGCCCATATGATTACCACACACTTCTTCTTCCCCTTTTCCTTTGTACAGGGGAATAATTATATCTGACTTCCAATCCTCTTTTACTCTATGCTCCTCCCTGGCCAATTTGCACACCTTCCATATCCATTCTACTACTGTGTCTCCCCCATGCTTTACCATTTCGCCGCATGCTTCATCAACTTCTGAGGTGTTCCCCATTTTGACTTTTCATTGCCTCCACTACGTCCATCCTACTGATCTCTTCCTCCCGTCTCACCTCCCTCCTTCTCCCAGCCATTCCCCAGTTGCTTTTACTCACATTACTTTCTTAACAGTTCCCTAAAGTGTTCTCTCTGTCTGATTACGTTTTGTCCCTTCTCCAGCATCAGTGTACAGGCAACCCCCACTTAACGAATGGGTTAGGTTCCTGGAAAACCATTCGTTATGTGATTTTTCATTGCACAAGCCCATTATAGCATGGGTTCAATGGGGTTTGGTTCCAGACTTCCAATTTTCTCCCCCATCTACTAGTATTCACCCTTCTTTGCTCATTATGAATAAATGTTTGTGTATCTTATGACTCCATAACTCATATTCTACAACTATTGTACATACAGTACATCTACATTCTACAAATACATACGGCACTTAATTTAAAGATACTCGACACTGCAGACGGAGCCAGGTCATGGAGGCGAGCTGTAGTTTGTTTTTCACCACGTTCGTGACACTTTTCCATATCCAGCTTAGTCTTGAGCATAAAGCTCTTCCTGAAGGCCTTGGCTGCTTGTTGGCTAGGGCTAGTTGCAGGTCATTTAGGCATGGTGGGCAAAAAGTAGTGCAGTAATGCACATGCGAACTTGTGAAGGCTACAGCTGTTTTGTTTTGAATACTAGTACGAGCGTTGTGTCGCTAGAGGCGCTGCTGTCAAGAGCTGCTAGTCACTATGCGCAACTGGCTTCTCTGATGGATGATTCGGCTGATAATTGGTAAACCAAAAATTGGTAAAATTATTATTTCAACCTCTAACAGAATTAGGAAATTTTGAACCTTTTCATCGATATTTTAGGCAGTTCTCAGACACTTTTCTTCTATGGCATCTTTCTTGCAAATTATTTTTATTTTACTCTTGAAGATATCCTAACCTAACCTAATGTAACCTTGAGGATTAAAATAAAAATAATTTGAGACAAAAATATCATAGAAGAAAAGTGTCTTAGAAATTTCTAAAATATCGAAAAAAATGGATCAGAACTCGTAATTCTGTTGGGGTTGAAACAATAATAGAACCAGGAATGGAATGGAATGGAATATGAAGTTTAGGCCGAAGGCCAAGCACTGGGACCTGAGAGGTCATTCAGCGCTTTGATGAGTGAAGTATGAAAGATGATGGTTTAAAAGAGTGAGTTTAAAAATGGGGAAAACCACTATACAATAATTATACAAAATTGTAGGTAAAATGAAAACAGATGTAGACAGCAAGCCCTAAAACATAACTATGACAACACTAATCATAGCTTGTAGTACAGCCCTGTCTCCTTTAAAAACGCCATAAGGCTAGAAACATTTGCCCTATTACCTAAAACAACTGATAGGGATCTCCTATTTGTTAAAAATTTCACTCGAGAACGGGCGTAGATCGGACAGTCCAATAAAATATGTCTGCAAGTTATTGTGACATGACAGATGTCACACTGAGGTGGGACCCCTCGGTCCAGTAGGAACCCATGAGTCAAACGCGTATGGCCAATTCGCAGCCTAGTCAAGCCTCGTCTCAAAACCCCGACAAGCCTGAGAAGAGGATGACCAGGCATAGACCGAAGGCCGGATCTCTTTATACTTCGAGTTATTGGCCAGGGAGGGGGAAGCCCATCTCGCCTGCCACTCAGACCAAACAAAGTTATGGATAACGGTCTTCATATCAGAATAGGGAACCTTATTATACCCTACAGAAGGAAGAGAACATGCGGATTTTGCCTCTTTATCAGCGAACTCGTTCCAATAAAGATTAACATGAGACGGTATCCAGCAGAACAAAACCAATTTATTCTTTGCAGCCAGGCGCCAAAGCCGAGACTGAATCTTCCTTATTATGGGATGGAATGTATTAAACTGCTTAATGGTGGTCAAGCTTCCATAGGAGTCTGAATATATTGTGAACGTCTTTCCCGGCATTGAGTAAGCCACTTCAAGAGCCTTCTCGATAGCAGTTAGTTCAGCAGTAAGAACAGAGGCATTGTTTGAAAGCCGTCCAATGCGTACACCCCCTTTATGGACAACAGCAAAACCTACACCAAGTTGTGACTTTGAGCCATCTGTATACAAATTTACTGAATCCCTGTGGAGGAGATCATGGAGCAAAAACTTCGATTTAATTTCTGCATCCGAAGAGGTTTTCCTACATATGGTTTTGGGACACACATTAGGTTTCGGAATGAGCCAAGGAGGAAGATTGCTGTAGCTTACTGGTTCAATCTTTTGCTCCCTCAGTGATGCGTCACCCACAGGTAGCATACGAATCTGAAAAGGTATAGAGGCTCTTGGGCCACGGAACTTTGACGAGTCACATTGCAACAGAACATCAACACGAGGATTGGTGTAACGACTGCTCTTGATTCGCACAATGTAGCGAAGCCCTAACTCATGCCTACGTAAGTCCAGAGGAAGCTGGTCTGTATCTACGTATAAACTCTCCACAGGGGAAGTGCGGAAGGCACCAGAGCACGCTCGTAGACCCGTATTGTGGAGCACATCAAGCTCATGAAGTTTAGTCTTACAGGCAGAGGAATAAATTTGGCAAGCGTAGTCAATCTGTGATCGGCATAAAGAGCAATAATAGAACCAAAAAATTCATTAAACCAAGTCTAGGCATTCATTGCGCAAGTGAAGGGTGGTTAAACACAATTTTCGTTGCGTAAGTGTTCGTCGAGTGAGGGTTGCCTGTACCGTGTTTATCTTTTTCTCCCCAACTATCTACTGTACTTTATCACCCTGTCTAACTCTCATTACCTCCTTTGAGAACATTTTCTTACATTCCATCCACATTACACTCAGATTCCTTCCAAATTCCTCATCCACTCCCTTCTTACCCTCTCTTACTAATCTTTTCACTTGTCTCTTCCTCTCTACATGTACAGTAACTATCTCTTCCATCTCTCGACTTCCTCCATGCCTCAGCTTCCCATCCACTCACCATATGTTTTCTTCTTTTGTGCCACAGCTTGTCTCACCTCCTCATTCCACCATGCTGTTCCTTGCACCACCTTTCATCTCTCTTCACCTCACACACTATCCAACATGCTGCACAAATCACCCCAAACACCACCTCACATGCTGCACAAATCACCCCCCACACCATCTCACATGCTGCACAGATTTCTTCTGTGAATATCTTGCACACACCTTCCACCTGCCCCATCTGCACCAAATCTTATTTGTCTAGTTGCTTCTTCACTTTTCTCTTATATTCTGCCTTTTTTCCATTCTTTTGCAACCTTTCTACCCTCCTTGTATGGACTACTTCCTCCTGTCCTTCTTTCCGTCTATTCATCCATCTAATTTATATCTCAACTTTCACCACCACCAAGTGGTGGTCAGAAAGTCCACTCCCCCAACTTGTGTATGCTCTTGCAACCATTACATACAGTCGTGGTCATAAATAATCACCTATCTTCCAGAACCTCGTGCCTCATGCTGCCTCCTTTATGCGCGGCAGGTCACAGAGGAGCAAGAGGGGCTGAGAGGGAGGGGCCAGAGAGAGAAGGGAAGGTGGGTAAGGGGACAAGTGATGGTGCGAGGGTGGAGCGAGGGAGGGGAGGGAGGGAACGTAGTGGAGGGTGAATGAATGCGAAGTGGTTTTCACAAAATTTGTCTATTTTCCTTCATTCAGGACATTATATAAAGTAGTTAGTATTCAGTGGATAATGCTGCATTATACGCCACATATTGTGGCGTCAGATAACAAGCTCAAGATTGGTGGTGATATCAAGGGCTGGCTCGTAAGAGAAATATGCTGACGTGTCAGATCAAATATTAGTGCAGAGCCAGATATATGCGTTTATCCGTGTATTTTGACTTCGGAAGCAGAATGGAATCTGGATTGCTTTGACTTCTGTAATGTGTAATTAACCCACCAAGTCCTGACCGTTTTTTTTACCCAGCTGACCCCCAGATCCCGACCGATTTTCGACTTTTTGTTTTTTGGCTGAAACCTTCGCTTTTGGTGAGAAACATCGAAAATTCACGGTGAAATCACGTTCCTGAGGTTAAAAAAATGTTGAAACAGGTGTCACTCAACCTTACGTTTTCTTTCTTTTTCAGGGTACCTGGCTAAGAAAACGAACTATGAAAGGGTTGACTAATTCAAGCCACTTTAAATTACGTATTTATTTCATTTATTTTGTACGAATTTACGTGTAGTAAAAGTCTATAATTGTTTTCACACAATAATATAGGCGTTTATAAGCATTGTTCACTTACCCAAAACCCCAGTATATGGCACCTTTCTTTACGACATTACCACTTCATCACTTCTGTTTGTTTCTACCTCTAGCTTCTTTGTTTCTTTGTCCTCCACCTCAGGAATCACTTTCACTGTGAATTTCGTCATTAGAGAGACCGTGAGGCAACATACCTTTACTGGCCAGCTTACTGCTAACAGGTGAATTGCCCAGTGTGGGGGGAGGGGGGGAAGGGGGGATTAGGAGGGCCAGGCAGTATCCCCGCTTGACAGCAGGTAGAGGAAGGTCTCCCACATATGCCTACCAAAAATCACCCGCAAATGTTGAAAAATGTGCACACAATGGGCCTTGCAATTGCGTGACGTACGTTGTACGTCGTTGGGTCTGTCCACGGAAAAAAGTTGCGACGTACACCGTACATCGATGGGACTCGGCGGGTTAAGAAACATCCTATACCCTTACATGCAATTAGTTTTGGAAATGAATATCATATGCAGCCTTTGACATGGTTGTATCCCCAGTTAATATGATCATCCTCTCGGTATACACTCCCTGTATACAGTCACCATCATGTCAGCTATTTTATGGCATCTCTATATGAACAGGCTATTTAAAATAATTGTGCATAAAAGGTAAATAAATTTTGATTTCTGTGCACATGGCTGGATATAATTACGATATCTCCCATAAAATGCTAAAAGGAAAATGAAACAAAATCCTACCCAAACTCGTCAAATGTATTTATGTCAATGTTTACCGACATTGGTCACGCCAAAGCAACGAGGAAAGCCTTAGTTAGTAGTCCAGTGGTCTCCTGCCTCAATAACCTCATGCAGTCTTTGCAGCACCGAGGAAACAATGTTGATGATGGTTTGCTGGTTTCGTCTGAAGAACTCTCACTCATCCTTGGTGTGCTGGAGGAGGCAGGCCCGTGCCCTCCGTTCTCTGGCTTCCATGCGTTGACAGTCTGGGCCCACACAATCTCCATGACTCTGCACTGGTTTTTGATCTGTCAAGTCAGTATATTTCTCTCACGAGCCAGCCCTTGATATCATCACCAATCTAAAGCTTGTTATCTGATGCCACATTACATGGTGTACTCGTAATGTAGCATTATCTACCGAATATTAACTCCTTTATATCATGCCCTGAATGAAAGGAAACAGATGAATATTGTGACCACCACTTTGCATTTCATTCTCCCTCCCCTACCTACCCTCCCTCCCCTCTCTCACTCCATCCTCACTCCAATGCTTGCCCTCCCACCCACCTTCCCTTCTCTCCCTGGCCCCTCCCTCTCAGCCCCTCATACTCCACTGTGACTTGCCACGCATAAAGGAGCCAGCCTGAGGGACAGGGTACCGGATGATAGGTGAATATTTTTGACCACGACTGTCCCATTTAGTGGTAGGTGGTGGTGACCATCATCCACTCACTTGATGTAGTGCTGCCTACTTCTTCCTTAGCCTTTATCATTCTTTTTCTGTGCCTGCCCTCCTGTCTTCCTATTTCTCCCATCTTTCCTGTCACTTCTTATTGCATTTCTTTCCTTTACAGGTGGCTTTACATTGAGTGACAAGCCAAATGGTTTCTTGTAAGCCAAGAAACCATTTACAACGCTGGGTGGTAACCATATAACCAAACCATACGTTCTCCCTACGTGTCAGCAAGTGGGTTGGTGGAGGGTTAGTGCCCTTCCCTGTAAAACAAATAACTCAAAGTCAAATAAATGGCCACCCCTTACGGGATTATGGCGTCTGGCAATAGATAGAGATAGACTGTACCATCTCATTCTCTCTATCATACACACATTATCAGTCATTGTCTTCCGTTCATTCACTTTACCACCCACCCGTCTCATCACTCACCACGTATACCTGTGGATAATTTTTTGCCTCAAGAGGGTATTGGCTATCACCAACCCCCTCCCTGCACAAATGTCCACTACAGTGCTCAAACCTTAAATGTTTGGATTTAGTATCCTAGCCTTGGGTCCCTACATGCCTGATGTAACTGTATAGAATTGGATGATGGATAGATGACCTCATGTGGTGTAGAAGAAAAGACTGGAACAGTATACAATATTGGTGATATAGAAGGATGAAGAGGAGTGACTGATGGAATGAGCTATGCATGTTGGCACAGAGTAACCTGGGGATGGTTCTGCCATAGTTACCCTTTGCAGATTTATTCCTAGGAAAGAAAAAGAAAAAAGACATTATAGGTGATGATTATAATGGAATGTAAATGAAAAGAAAGATAAGGAGTAAGTATTGAATGATATATGTGATATTTTTCACAGCATCTCTCCTGGTGTCTTCTTCAAGCAGCATATTAAACTCACACGTAATATACAGTATTTCTGTTTAGTGTCATTTTATGTGTATCTTCTATCCTGTAACCTGCTGTATCTTCTGTCCTGTAACCCTCCTTTCAGCTTCAGTTTGTATCGGTAACTTCAAGAGAAACCTAAATTCATTGATGTTACTAATAGCTGCCAAACCTTCAGAAACTCCAAGGACAACATCAGGGGAGGTGAACCACTTTCAACACCAGTGTGAGCTGCTTTTGGCTCTTTTGGCATTCATC
Organism: Birgus latro; assembly: GCA_018397915.1. Taxonomy (NCBI): domain Eukaryota; kingdom Metazoa; phylum Arthropoda; class Malacostraca; order Decapoda; family Coenobitidae; genus Birgus; species Birgus latro. Next base: position 34,938 of record JAGKTI010004104.1, read on the forward strand.
CCTCCTCACACTTCACCAACATCCGAGAAAATTCCATGTGTAAAGAAAAAGGTAATTTTAACTATTGTAGTTATGTTAAATTTTTGCTTATACAGTCCATTCGCTTAATATGCGAGATTCTACAACACAGTATGCCAAGAGCACAAGAGGGGGTATGAAAAAATTTATTACTTGGCAGTGAGCGAGTTCGAGTTGGTTTTGAAAACACAAAATCGGGGTGGCAAAGTGAGCCGAATCCGATGTTATGCCGTAGAGCATTCCCTACCTTTGTAGAGCGTGCAAGGAAGCGGTTTGGGTCATGACATCAGCGTGCTGTGCAATGTAGTGGGCATCTGCGCAGCATCTCTCAGTTGAGTCTTGGCAACCTGACGTGGTGAATACTGTCCCCTTGGTGACACAAAGCCACACTTTTTTTTTCCGCCATCATCTCCATGCTGGGGCACCATAACTGCCTCGCTCTGCCTTGGACTCCATTTCTTCAAGTCAACTAAACCTTTCCTGTGTAGATTTTAGGGTAAAGGGCTATTGTGTGGGTTATACTTACTAGTAAGTGCACGTTTTCAGTGTCCCATAACACATAGGCAAAATCACAGACTAGGGGCCAAAAGGATAACATTTGAGGCAGCCACCCCACCAATTAAAATTTTCCCCATAAGGTATGTTATTTGTAAAGTGCGAAATTTCTAGAAAGCGAGGTCTTCTACCACCCAAATTCTCACATATTTTTTTTTTTTTTTTTTTTTTTTTTTTTTATGCATGGAAGAAGGAACCAAAGGCCACGGGCCTGCATACTGTTCCTTCCAAGAAAAAACAAAAACAGTACAAAAGAGAGCCAAATTCAAGATCCGTTCAATTCGAGATGCCTGGACACACTGCGTTTGAAAGACTGGAGATCATAGGAAGTAGGAAATACAGACATAGGAAGACAGTTCCAGAGTTGACCAGTTGCATAAATAAAAGACTGGGAGTAACGGTTAACTCTTGCATTAGAGAGTTGGACAGAAAAGGGATGAGAGTTT
>JAGKTI010004104.1:40107-52564 GCA_018397915.1 Birgus latro
AAATTGTTTTTAGCAGAGCGAAGAACAGACTTAGCACGATTCCGGGCAGAAATATATAAAAGGTGTGATTCAGGGGTGGGTTGGCTCCGGTACCTCTTATAGGCCCTCTCCTTGTTGCGGACAGCATTAGAACAAGCGTGATTAAACCAAGGCTTTCTTGCATTAGTCAGAGGATATGAGAAAGGAATGTATGCTTCCATGCCTGAGAGAATAACCTCCGTAACGCGCAAGGCACACTCAGATGGCTCCCGGCCATGGAAGCAATAATCATTCCATGGAAAATCAAAGAAGTACTGCCTGAGGGCCTCCCAATCTGCAGCTCCAAAGTGCCACAGGTGGCGTTTCTTTGGAGGGTCCACAGGCCGTACTGGAGCGATTGGACATGTTAAGGTAATAAGATTGTGATCGGAGGAGCCCAACGGAGAGAAAAGATGAACAGTGTAAGCAGAAGGATTAGTTGTTAGGAAAAGGTCAAGTATGTTGGAACTCTCTCCAAGGCGGTCAGGGATACGGGTAGGGTGCTGTACAAGCTGCTCTAGGTCATTAAGGATAGAAAAGATGTAGGCTTGTTCACCAGGTGAATCAGTTAAAGGAGAGGAGAGCCAAAGGTGGTGGTGAACATTGAAATCTCCTAGAATGGAGATTTCAGAGAAAGGAGAAATGGATAGAATGTGTTCCATCGTAGAAGTAAGATAGTCAAAGAATTTTTGATAGTCAGTAGAATTAGGAGATAAGTAAACAGCACAGATATATTTAGTCAGAGAATGACAGGAAAGCCGAAGCCAGAGAGCAGAGAATTCAGAAGAATCAAGTTCAGGAACACGAGAGCAAGATAGATCGTTGCGTACGTATACGCAACAGCCACCTTTGGCTTTGAAACGAGAATAGAGAAAGTAGGAGGATACAGAAAAGGGTTTGCTGTCAGTTGCCTCAGACAGCTGAGTCTCAGTGAGAAAGAGAAGGTGAGGTTTAGAGGAGAAGAGGTGGTGCTCAACAGCGTGAAAGTTAGAGGAAAGGCCGCGAATGTTACAGAAATGAAGAAGAAGTGAGTCAGACAGTGGTTCCAGGCAGCTCCTTGATTCGTCACCGGGAGAGGGGCGGACTGTACAGATTTGTCTGTGTTGATTAGTAAGTCATATTCATTGTTTTAACCAGTTGGTTGTGGCATAGGGTGATTGCAAAATTTCTGCTGGGGTGGCTTTTAGGCTGATTTAGCAACCATCACAAAATGCCATCAAATGTACATTAATGCCATATAAATGGCACAACCCATAGTATCTTAACTCACCACAGTTATGGAGTTATTATGGTTGGATGTTTCCCAGATGGTGGGAGGCCGGCAGCTACCTAAGCAAGACAGAGTACTATCTGGAGCTGAGTGAATTGCCAGTTTGCCCAATATGTCTTAAAATGTGTATGATGCACTATTTCAGATACATTGTTTTTTTACATGTTCTCTTCATGCCCTTCATTTCAGCATCATCAACTGTTTTTTTATAAACAGAGGTAAATGAGTATAGAGTAGATGAATTTTGCTTATGGTAGTAGCCATTCCTTTGTCTCTGGGTTCAACTTTGGGGGTGGAGATGAGATATTACAGCTAGCCAAGTATAGTATTCCATAAAATTTGCATGACATTGCTCCTTCCTAAGTCTTTTGTTTACAAGGTTGAGTATCTCATTCATATGAGGTATGTTGCACCCCATCAAACCAAAGTCATATCTTAATAATATATTGGCACAGCCCACAGGTAAAATTTATATTACTGTAGTATATATCATTCTGACTTGTTATTTTCCCAGTTTTCCTCCTGTTATAATATGGTCCATAAATATTTGTACACTAGCAACTTTACAGTGACCTTATTTCTGTCTCAGTCCCTGCTTCATTTTTACAGAAGAAGAAGCAGAAAGTGCTTTTGGATGTAAATGGGGAGAACAGCAAGAATAAGAATAAAGGTGGTGAATTGTGTGAGCGTATTGTGAGGCTACAGGAGAGTGTAAAGGAGGCGTGTGGAGTGTCTGGTGGTGGAACGTTCCAGTGGGTGGATTCCACTCTTGTCAAAGTGAGTCTTTGCTGCATCATGTTCCCCTTCTGAAGTGCACCACTGCACAACATATGCAGGCTTTATATTTCCTGCAGCATTCCTGTCAACTCCCTCAACCTGTGGCTTTTCTTTCAAAATCTTAAGATAGACAGAAGTGAAGAATGCTGTGAAATGGTTGAAAAATGGGAAAGCATCAGGTGCTGATGAAATGTTTTGCAGAAACGATCAAGAGTATTGGGGAGGTTGGACTGAAGTGTTTGATGGAAATCATCATCATCATCATCACCCTCACCTCCTTTCCCACCCTAAGGCAGGGTGAGGAGCAGCAATGTCAGACAGCCCAAAGTTGCCCACACCAATGGGCCACGCTTCCATTCACTCATCATTCAAGCCCTTGGAATCCTGGCTCTATCTGATACGTCAAAAACTTTCACCACGTTCTGTAGCTTCACTTAAACGTATCCGATAGAGTCAGTCCAGACACCATCACGTTAAAAAAGGGTACCAAATCCTTGATCATGCACTTCTCACAACATTCATCCAGCCAGCTCAGTCTCTTGTCAGTCCCATAGCCTCAGCAACTTCCATACTTCTTTTCCTCACACACTCATCCACCATATCCCTGCACCTTCTTCTTGGCCTGCCTCGCCTCCTCCCTCCCTCAGATTTGCTCAGATATACCTTTTTCACCACTCTGTTGTTATCCATCCTTTCCACATGACCATACCATCTCAGCACACTCTCTTCAATTCTGGTGTCCACAGTCTTCGTCACTCCACATCTTTCATGAATCACATTATTTCGCATCCTATTCACTCTCAATACTCCACATACATTCCTCAGGAGTCCGATCTCCACTGCTCTCACTCTTGACTTTTCATTTTCATGCCACACCATTGTCTCACATCTGTATGTTAAAGTTGGCACTAACACTCCTTTATGTTAACCTCGTGCATCTGCAACACTCAAGTTTCTGTTTCTTATCAAGGCCTTCATAGCACCAGCTACTTTTCTTCCTTGTGGCACACTACTTTCCACTTCTTTTGCACATTTTCCTCTCTTTTCTATCACTGTATCCAGGTATTTGAACTCTCTCACAAATTCCAGTCTCTCTCCATTCACCGTAACATCACACTGAGTGTCGCCTTCTCTCTCAATAACCATCACTTTGCTCTTTTCTACATTTACTCTCAAGGCACAACACTCACAGACATCAGCGAAACTCTGCACTAGTCTACCATGTTCTTGTCCAGTATTTCCAAGTAGTTCTGCATCATCAGCATACAACAGATTTGAGATATTCCATCTGTCATCATTCATTACCAGCGCCATTCCTATCTCCATTGCTCGAGTTTTTACTTCTCTCATCACCCCATCCATATACAGTCATCTTGCGTAAAGTGTGCCTTTGCAAATTGCATCTTGCCTAATGTGTGATAGGAGTCTGACAATAATTAATTATTTAGAAAGTACGTTTGCTACTTGCAGTGTGCGACAGTCATGAAAATTTGAGGGAAATATGGTATTCTCTTGCAACTTGCGAGCATAATTTGCTGCGTGTGATGGGTAAGGGTGGGGCTAGTGAATATGTGCAGTGGGGTGTGAGTGAGTGGTGGCCACAGCAGCAGGATGATGACGTAATGTCTGTAGTGTCTGACCTGAACTTTGAGGGTTTCCTGGAGCAGCAACAGGCAGCATCTAACCTAGTGCAAACTAAGATGTGCATTCCATAAAACTGTCCACACAATATTGTGCTTTAAGAGCATTTGTTAATCAAAGGCACATTTGTCACCAGGGTTGCCATTTGGTATTTTTCACTACCAAATGTGGGGCAATTTAGTAATGAAAAATTTTGATTGGTAGTAATTCAGAATGATTCATTACCAAAAGGATTTTTCACATGTGTGAGTGTACCGAAGGTGGAGATGGTGGATTATCTTTTCTTTTCTTTTCTTTTCTTTTTTTTAATGCAAGAAAGAAGGAACCAAAGGCTAAGAGCCTACAAACTGTTCCTTTAAAAGTAAAAAAAAGAAAAAAGGCCAAAACCCTTCCAGTAGTGATGAGAATGATAGTGAGGCACGGAATGAGGCCCGTACAGAACAGCTGTGAGTGTTTTGATTTAGCTTCCATGGTACAGCCTTGGGTACCACAACAACAATTCGCATTATCGCCCTCTGTACAATGCTGGTAAGGTTTTGAATTTTAAAATATACAGTATTACTCTTGCATGTTTCAGTTGTAAGGTTTTTTTTTTTTTTTCCATTTCAGTTAAGGATAGGTATTGGTGAATCAGTAACGTATACAAAAAATCGGGATGTGTTGCCCATAAAGTCATTTTAACATGGGATCCTGTGCTTCGCAAAGTGTGAATTTATAAAGTGCGACAGGCTGTGTCACCCATATTCACGCACTTTACTTGAGATGACTATATATTGAACAACCATGGGGACATCACACAACCTTGTCTCACGCCTACATTGTTTGTGAGCCGTTCACTTAGATGCCCATTTACCCTTACACATGCATCACTACCATCGTAAAAACTCTTGACAGCACCTGGCAGCTTATCATCTTGACCATACATCAGCAAAACCATCCACAATCCTCCTCTGTCTACTTTGTCGTAGTGCATTATAGTAAAATACTTTATGTTTGTCAGGCAGTGGAGAGGGGATCATGGCTTTTGGTGGATGGTGTAAACATATGCTCGCCGTCAGTGTTGGACCGACTCAATGCAATGCTGGAGCCTGGGGGGAAGCTAACAATGAGTGAGCGTGGGGTAGTGGGGGGCACAGTTCCCTCCATTACACCTCATCCAGACTTCAGGCTCTTCCTTGCTATGAACCCAGTGCATGGAGAAATCTCAAGGTCAGTTTGGGCTAAGTGAAGGGCAGCAGTTGAATCTGTGTGGTAAGATGATTTGCCACACCCATCCTACATAGGTGATATGTGGGATGAGGCAGCTAATACAAATAGCTTTTGGCATTCTGCTTAACATTGTGTAATTAGTTGCAATGATTAGTAAATATTGACCCATCTCATATCACTTGTTTCCAGACTTCTAAAGTTTTTTTTTTTTTTTTTTTATAATTGCAAATGCAGCAGATTATTGGGAAATACTGTAAGTCAGGCAGTTTTCATTATACGAGGTCTGTTCAGAAAGGTCCCTCCCCCAGTACAAGGAAGAAGGAACCAAAGGCCAGGAGCCCATAAACCATCCCTTCCAAGAAAAAATTAAAAACAATTCAAAGAGAGCCAAATCCAAGATTTGTTCATTTCGAGATGCCTGAACACACTGTATTTGAAAGACTGGAGATCATAGGAAGTAGGAAATACAAACAGAGGGAGACAGTTCCTGAGTTGACCTGTTGCATTAGCAAAGGACTGGGAGTAATGGTTAACTCTTGCATTAGAGAGTTGGACAGAAAAGGGATGAGAGTTGATTGCTAGATGGGTGCTATGCACCTGCCATAAAGGTGAAGGGATGCAAGCAGACAATTCAGAGAATGAGTGACCATTGAAGTAGCGATAGAAAAGAGATAAAGATGCAACAGTGCAGCGTAGAGACCGAGGTTGAAGGGAGCCAGTTAGAAGAGCGGAGTTAATGAGACAAAAAGTTTTTGACTCCACCTTGTTGAGAAGAGCTGTATGTGGGGAGCCTCCCCACACATGAGAGTTGTACTCTACACAGGGGCGAATAAAGCCTGTGTATAGTTAGAAGTAGGGGTTAAGTAAACAGCACAGATATATTTAGTCAGAGAATGACAGGAAAGCCAAAACCATAGAGTAGAGAATTCAGAAGAGTCAAGTTCAGGAACACGAGAGTAAGATAAGTCATTGCGTACGTATACACAACAGCCACCTTTGGCTTTGAAATGAGTACAGTAAGACCTCACTATAACAGACTAATTGGGGCCCAAGCCATTCCGAAAAATGCGAAATTCCGATAAAAGTGACATCCGGATTAGTCCGGATTGCATCAGTGGTTTTCACCACCATTGCAGTATTGTACTGTGTTATACCTTCACTACATTAATCAAATGGTATAATAATGCTGTACTGCGCACTGAAAAACATGTCTTTTACTTGTCTTATTGTGGTGAACATAGCTGAAGTGGTCAGGCAGTCCGGACTGCTTCTAGCTTTATCGGACTTTTTCCGATATACAGTATAGGAGTTTAGTCCGGTAGCTCCTCGAGTCCAATAAAAGCGAATTCCGGTCTGTTGGAGTCCATTATATCGAGGTTTTACTGTATAGAGAAAGTAGGAGGATACAGAAAAGGGTTTGCTATCAGTTGCCACAGACAGCTGAGTCTCAGTTAAGAATTCTCACAAGAAGGTGAGGTTTAGAGGTGAGGTGATGTTCAACAGAGACAAAGTTAGAGAAAAGGCTGCAAGTGTTGCAGAAATGAAGAAGAAGTGAGTCAGACAGTGGTTCCAGGCAGCTTGTTGAGTCATCACTGGGAGAAGGTGTGGGTATATATGCCCCCACCCCCCCGGGATTCTGAGGCTAGGTTATTAGACGGCATTTTATTTTTTTTGTAAATTTTGAATAGGAAGTGTAGTGTGTAATGTGCATGTAGTTTGGCGTTGACAGTTCGAGAAAATTGTATCGGAGAGCATGCTGGCCTACTCTCCGTATTACTGAAACACTGAAAAAGTTCAGCAAAGAGGGATGGTCAGGAACTAGTCCCGAGGGCTGATGAAACGGGAGCTCCAGGTCTCCCTATACACTGAGAGTGCTCTAATAAAATAAGATAGCTAACCTGTTGAGCAAGGCCCCTTCTGACTTGACACACCTAGCCCAGCATCCTTTCCACTGCCTGAAACATTTTTCAAAATCAGTTTTTGGTATCTCCTGCAGTTGCTTCATCACATTCATCATAATCTCTTCTCTCAGATGAATGTTGTCCAAGACATGCTGGAGTGTGCTAATTGCGATCTAGTCTTTCTGAAGACTGTTATCACTGGAGATGAGACTTGGGTGTATACGTATGACCCAGAAATCAAAGCGCAGTCATCCTAGTGGAAGCATGCAGGGTTGCCTCGGAAAAAAAAAAACAGAAAAAAAAACAGCATGTTTAGAGCAAGGTAAAATGCACTCACATGTTGACAGTATTTTTTGACCACCATGGTGTTGTGCATCACGAATACAAACCAGAAGTCAGACTGTCAGCAAACATTACTTTCTCCATGTTACCCATCTTCTTCGTGACACAGCTTGTTGGAAGAGACCAGACCTTTGGAAAGCGGCAAGTTGGAAGCTGCACAATGGTAACACCTCTGCCCATTCTTCTCAACTGATTCAGGAATTTTTGGCAAAGCACAATATCCCCCAGATCAAGCTGGCTCCCTACTCACCAGACTCGGCTTCGTGTGACTTCTGGTTATTCCCCAAGCTCAAAACTTTGCTGAAGGGTTCTCAATTTGAGGTAAGAAAAGAGATTATGATGACTGTGACAAAGCACCAACAGGATACCGAAAACCGACTTTGAAAAATGTTTCAGGCAGTGGAGACAATGCTGGGCTACATGTGTCAAAGCAGAAAGGGCCTACTTTGAGGGAGGTTAGTGTTCTGGCTCAACAGGTTAGCTGTTTTTTTTTTTAGCCTATGGTCGAATACCTTCTAAACAGATCTCGTAAGTTGGGGATTTCTTTTAAAGAACAGTACAGTATTTCAAAAATTTCCAAACAGTGGGGACTGTAAATTAGGATAAAATGATAGATCAGGTTTATCGGTAGCACTGGAGGTTTAATGGACAACATTTCTGCAGTATACTGTAGTAGTAGTGGAGTCGCGATTTAAGACCAAACGAAACAATGATCTTACAGTAACACGGGTATTTAATTTCTCCCATACACTCAACCCTCAATTTGGCAGACCCGTATTTCCTGGATTTTGGATTTCCCGGACTCTGGCTGAGACCGGACAATATTATCAAATGCCGGACAAATGCCCGTACAAGTCCGGGAAATCTCACAAAAGTCTGACCATTATTCTCTCATATAAAACTATAAGCAGTCTGCTGCACAACACAGTATAATTTTGGCAAGGTTTTGACTCGATAAAGGCCATTTGTAACACACACAAGAATATATTTTCGCACATGAAATGCATCTTGGCCAACAACCTGCTTCACGCCACCAGTTCCTAACTCGTGGCAATATCCCATTTGCCTCTCAGCTTTCTCAAATGCCACTATAAATAGTTTATTGCATAACATGGTAAAATTTACGGAAGGCTTGGACACAATAAAATTCATATGCTAAATTAAAAAATATTTTCTTACGGGCAAATTCAGTGGGATCCACTCCTAATCAACTTAGCTCACACAACTCGGTGAGACTGAATACCGAGTCGGCACTTTTCATTGGAAAATATTTTAATTTTTTTTTTTTTGCCACAGTTGCTCATACACCCCTAATTATCTGAAATCCGCTTAAAAAATTGTACTTAATATAACTCAGTTTAAAAATTAGGTTTCAGAGCTAAAATACGCAGATGTTTCCCCTTCAGATCGTCAGTATTTATATCTTGGTCGGCTGATCGGTGGTTGGCTAATGTCAGCAGATATTTCTCCTTTTAGATCATCAGCACACCTTGGCAGACATCTGTTTTGCAAAAATATTTATTTAGAGTACAAAAAAAAAGTATCTGCATTGTAAATCGATATTTATTACAAAACAAAAGTCCGTCAGGGCTTGTTAGGCTAGAGGCTTAAAACAATTCTGCTAACTTTAAGAAATTTTCACTCTGAATCCTGTTTTTTTTTTATTAATAATTAAATTAATCACAAATTTTTGACTGATCAAATAATTACCATCATCCACTCACTTGATGTAGTGCTGCCTACTTCTTCCTTAGCCTCTATCATTCTTTTTCTGTGCCTGCCCTCCTCTCTTCCTAGTTCTCCCATCTTTCCTGTCACTTCTTACTACTTTGCTTTCCTTTACAGATGGCTTTACATTGAGTGACAAGCCAAATGGTTTCCTGTAAGCCAAGAAACCATTTACAACCAAACCATACGTGCTCCCTACGTGTCAACAAGTGGGTTGGTGGAGGATTAGTGCCCCTCCCCATAAAATAAATAACTCAAAGTCAAATAGCCACCACCCCTTACGGGATTGTGGTGTCTGGCAATAGATAGATAGATAGATAGGTGTGCAAACCTGTATGGTAATAAAGATTAAAATTGCCGATTCGGTCCAAGATCGATTGTGTGTTTACATGTCAGCTGATGACCGTGGCTGGTTCACCTCATGGTGTTTCAATCCTTGTTCATTTTCTTAGGGTTGTATCTAGCAAAATACTGCTCTTGTGTCCGTTATATTATTGTTATTGTGTCATTGTTATTATTTTATGTACTGTGTATGTTAGTTTTGTTGGTAGAGGTAGCCTACATTCCTGAATGCTCTAGAGTATTGGAATAATTGCCTTACAATATTGGAGAATTTAGACAAAGTTTGTTAATAGTCCGGGGAATGGTATGTAGGTGAGTAAACCAGGTGAGTACTTTTATGATTCCCGGACTTTTGCCATTCCCAGACTTGTCTTCCCCCCTTTTAGTCCAGGAAATCAAGGGGCGAGTGTAATTACGTAATAGCATGGTAATACCACTCAGTTGTGCAAGAAACTGTGGGAAATTGGTGCATTTTAGTATTGGATATCCAGATATAACTCGTGTGTAATGCTTTTGTCGGTCACAAGTTGGTTTCCTCGACCTGACCTGACCCATGTGACCCCCATACCACCTGCCACAGCCTCCTGACTACCTCAGTGTTGTGTGAACGGTCACTGTGATGAGAAGTTTATTTGCTTATTTCCTTTCTCCTCATTTCCCCTCAGAACTCTGAGCACATGGTTCCAAACTAACTTTAACACCCTGAAAGTGCTATGAACACAAGAAAAGTTTTTATTCTAAATGAAAATGTAAGTTGTACGAAGTAGTGTGTGGTGTTGGAATGCAAACGATCAGACATAAAATTAGTCGCGATGTTTACGATGTGGATAGTTTTTTTTTTTTTTGGGGGGGGGGGAGGGAATTAAAATAATGATGAAGGACCAGTAAAATTCATGGATTCACCTTTAGTTCAACGAGTGTGAAAAAAAGAAAGAAAAAAAAAAGGCTTTGTGCTCAATCTTTATGAACTGACAGTCTTTGGTCAAGAAAATTCGGATCTTACGATACGTGAAGACACTGCGTGTTGACATAAATAGTCAGGTAAGATAATTATGTGAGTTCAGTTCTTGTGAATTATGTTGTCATACAAATTACATTGGGGCCCCTTGGATAGCGACCTTATTAGTCCGCCAAAATGGCCGCTATCCATGAAACTGCTATCTGAGAGGCAAACTTCTTACCTAAAAAAATTAATACAGTCCTGGACTCCTTCGGCTATCCCCCTAATTTCCTCCATTGCCCATCAATATCACGTCATATTTCTTCGGTACTGTAATAAGATAAACATATACTACGTATTCAAAGAATTATCTTTTTCCTTTCCTCCACGCTGTATTGTTTCTTTGGCTTGCCACACATATATTCTCTGGCCTTTTTGGTCACTTTTACACTACCTGCACTTCCTGTTTGTTTCCCTGGGCCGCCACCACCACTTGGGCCAGCCCCCGAATTTGAAGCCATGATATTAGAACACTCAGTAGCCAGACAACAAATGGAAGGTCACAAAAAACTTTAACAATGGCGAGACTGTGACGAGTTGAATGAATGCGCAGTGTGTGGATAAACAAACAGTCATCTTCTTCTTGGGGTAACTGCAGAGAGAAAAGTAAAGCTAAAGGAAAAATTTAAAACTACAGTAAACCTTCCATAAGTCGAACTTTTAGAAGATGGAATCTTTGGTTAGCCGAACTCAGGCTGAGACCATGTATGAAAGTAGGCCAAAATGCAAAAGTAGGGGGAGAAATGGCGCCAGGCGGACACGCCAGGCTGACACGTGGCGCCAGTCTGCTGCTTGCTTTTGGAGACGGTAGTTACGCCATTCTTACTGTCATCTAGTGCTGAGCAGTGCTCTCCTTTTGCCATCTTCCTTGCCATGGAAGGTTCAAAACTTAAAAGAAGTGATACTGCCACCTCTAGTCTTAAAGGAATGAAGCTTAAAAAAAAAAAAAAAATGTGCGCATGTGACGTTGTGCAGTGATCATGATTAAAGTTCAGTACTATTATTACTGAAAGTGTTACATTGCAGTCTATTACAGTGATTACATTTAAGTTTAGTTCTTAATATAGAGTGAAATAAATACTGGGTACTGTTTAGAATTTATGTTAAAGTGTGAACTCACCCACCTCCACCACCTCCGTCTCCAAAACAAAACAAACTGCCGACGAATCTACTGCCTCTAACAAAAGGTGTTACACTGCAGTAACAGTGATTACATTTAAGTTTAGTTCTTAATATAGATTGAAATAAATACTGGGTACTGTTTAGAATTTACATTAAATAGTGAACTCATCCACATCCACCACCTCCGTCTCCAAAACAAAACAAACTGCAGACGAATCTACTGCCTCTAACGAAGGTTTTTTTTTTTTTTTATGCAAGGAAGGAACCAATGGCCACAGGCCTGTATACTGTTCCTTCCAAGAAAAAGCAAAAACAATACAAAAGAGAGCCAAATTCGAGGTCCGTTCATTTCGAGATGCCTGGACACACTGCATTTGAAAGACTGGAGATCATAGGAAGTAGGAAATACAGACAGAGAAAGACAGTTCCAGAGTTGACCAGTTGCATAAATGAAGGACTGGGAGTAACGGTTAACTCTTGCATTAGAGAGTTGGACAGAAAAGGGATGAGAGTTTGTTGCTAGACGGGTACTACATGCCCGTCGTAGAGGTGGAGGGATGCAAGCAGACAGTTCAGAGGAACAGTGACCGTTGAATTAGCGATAGAAGAGAGATAAGGATGCAACAGTGCGGCGAAGAGACAAAGGTTGAAGGGAATCAGTAAGAGGAGGAGAGTTAATGAGACGAAAAGCCTCTGACTCCACCTAATGAGAAGAGCTGCATGTGGGGAGCCTCCCCAAACATGAGAGTTGTACTCCATACACGGGTGAATAAAACTCGTGTACAAGGTCAGCAACTGTGCAGGGGTAAAGAAAGTACGGAATCGGCTTAGCACACCTAATCTCTTGGAAGCAGATTTCACAAGAGATGTAATATGTTCTTTCCAAGACAAATCCCAAGAGAATGAAACCCCAAGCATATTCAAAGATGATGCAGGACATAACTGTTCACTGTTAAACATTAGTGGGTAATCTTGAGGAAGATTTTGTCAGGTTGATAAGTGTAAGAACTGAGTTTTAGATGCATTAAAAATAACAAGATTAGTTTTACCCCAATCAGAGATACGAGCCAAGTCAGACATTAGGTGTGCCATAGCCTCATCCCTTTT
>JAGKTI010004105.1:0-16156 GCA_018397915.1 Birgus latro
CACGGTCAGAGGCGCGCGCACTGTCACAGAGAGTGGGGGAGGGAGACTGAAGTATTTTTGTGCACTAGGGCGACACTTGTAAGTGAACAAGATATGCATAAGTTCATTCAGCAATGTGCCAATACACTGGGGAGGGATATGTATGGAATGCAAGCGATGGTACTATTTCTTTATAATGATTTAGTTTCCACTAGAGCACATTATTCTTTCATAACGCTGGGGGAGCGAATATTACTTGATATAGGCAAGGGGGCGCGCTGTGCTCTGTACGTCATACACCTTCACTGAGGATCACTAAGGCTCGTCCAGTCTTATACACTGAGGCTCTCTGGGATGTTTGACTGAGCCAGCACACTGGTGAGAGATACACTGCGCATCACATTTACGTCACTACGCAGCACAGTTACGGCCTGGTGATTAACAGTGCTCCAGGAGTCACACACTATTTTGGCCCTTTTCACTATACTGGGTGGGCCGACTCCTGATACCTCAAGCTGGAGGAGTGAGGTGAGGCTCGCCCTTCCGGGAACCCCGCGCGGGGATGTGGGGCTAGGGCTGAAGAGGGAGAGTAGGCGGGCCTGGTGCCCGCTCCGGGGAGTGCCGGGCTGGGCCCCACCATCAGGCAGGTCATGCCCTGGAGTCCTGAGTAGGCCCCGGGGAGTCTGGGGGCCCGGGGTGCTGGAACCTGGGGCCGCCAGAGGAGCAGGACTGCGGCAACTGTGGGAGGGCAGCATCGCTGTCAGGGTCAACTCATGGCAACCTCGGGCTGGGGGTGTCACTGACAGGACTCGAAACGGGTGCCTCTGCTAGCGGGACCTCTGCTTTGGCTGCTGCTGCCCGGCTAGGAGGGGCTGGAGGGAGCCAAGGCCCTGGATAGGGCCTTGCCACGACTCCAAGAAGGGGTTTCCCCTGTACTCGCCTCCTGGAGGAGAGGGAGTATGTCCCGCCTGGCCACAGGAAACAGGGTGGGCCAGGCAAGGGACTTCCTAGGAGCAGAGGGTGAAGAGCAGGCGATGGCCTGCTCTGCCTCCCCCGTGCAACTGTTGGCCTAAATGGCGGTTCCTCTGCCCTGTCAGACCACAGGGAAAACACAAGTCGAGGGTCGCTCTACCCTGTCTCCATGAGGGGAAAAGGAGTCTCCTGTAGGGGAGGAGTGAACGATGGCCTGCTCTGCCTCATGCCCGACTTGACTAGTGGCCTGTGTCATGGTCCTACAGGAGACGACAGCAAAGGGACGGACAATGGCCTGTCCCGCCTCGGACCCGGCGCAGCTTGTGGCCTGTACCACGGCGCTACTCTGGGGGAAGACTGCAGGAGAGGAGCAGACAATGGTCTGCTCTACCTCGACCAGACACGGCTTATGGCCTATGTCGCGGCCCTGCAGCGGGTAGGCAACTAGGGAACGGACGATGGCCTGTTCTGCCCCTTTCCCGGTACAGACCGTGGCCTGTACGGGGCGTTGCGTGGAGTCGTAGAGACAACTTCACCCCTGACCTGCTGACTGGAATTTTTCCCGAGGACTAGGTGCCTCTCGCTGCTAACTCGGCGTAGTGTTGGCTGGGAGTGAGAGGGGCGCCAGGGAGTGACACAGGTGGGCCATTCCTGCCTGGAGCCGCTCTGTGTAAGCTGCGCACCCCCAGTGGTCCTTTGGGGGCTGGGGGTGTCGGTGTCATCTGCACCCTGTCCTTTTGCCTCACGCATTTCAGGTAGGCTACACAAGCCCAGGAAACTCCATTGCTCCTTCACACAAGTTGGAACCGGCCAGCTTTCCACAACTGCCACCTTCTCTGGATCAGTACGGACGCCGCCCTCACCTACAGTGTGTCCTATTTCACTTCCTTCTGAAACAAATAGCACTTCTTGGGGTTCAGCTTGAGGTGCGCTGCTCGGATCCCGTTCAACACCTCCGACAGCCTCTCCAGTTCATGGTACCGTTCAAACACAGTCACATCGTTCAGATAGATGAGAGCTGTTTGCCAGTGCAGGCCTTCCAGTACGCGATCCATGAGACACTCAGAAGTAGCTGGGGCATTGCATAGGCCAAATGGCATCACTTTAAACTGCCATAAACCCCGCCCATACGAAAAGGCTGTTTCTCCTTGTCTTTCTCTGCAGCCTTGACTTGATGATATCCTGCCTTCATATCTAGGGTTGAGAACCACTTGGCACCTGACAGTGCATCCAGGGTGTTATCATTTCTTAGCAAGGGGTATGCATCCTTCACTGTCACTTCATTCTAAGCTCGATAATCCACGCAGCACCTGACTGAGCCCCCCATCTTCCTTACCAGAACCACTGCCAATGCCCAAGGACTGCTGGACTTTTCTATCACTCCTTGGCTATGGAGATCCTACGTCACCTCCATTTCTTGCCGGTGGGCTGGCGCCATCCTCCACACTGGCTGTTCAGTCGGGTGGTGATCTCCAGTGTCTATACAATGCTCCATCTGATCAATGCATCCCAGGTCTAGGTCTCCGGTGAAGAAGACATCAACAAACTTCATCAGCAGCTGCCTCACCTTCACCACTTGTGAGTCATCCAGACATTGGCAACCCCTTGAAAATAGGTCTTGTAAGTGTTCTGGCAGATATCAACCTTCTTTGACTACATTCCTTTTAAATGCCTTCCTCTGATGCCATTCAGGGTCCACTCCCTGGCACAGTGCCAGAATTTCTCCCTCGATCTTCTCTGGCTCACGGGAGAAATTGGCCACCACAAGTGGCATTTCACATGCACCTGTTTCCACCAAAGTTCTCCCCACCATCACTTCGGCCTTCACCTTGCACCGTACATCAGGTTGCACTACCCCTAGACAGATGTCAAAAGTGCCACTCACGTTGCACTGGAGCAATAGTTCTGATTTGGGGGGTATATAATTATAACTGTAACGCAGAGTGCCCTCACCTTACTACCAAAACTGGTACATCTCACAGCCATGACAGGAACTGACTTTCCTCGGACCTTCAGCTTCATGGAGCAGAAGTCCAGCTCACATCCCATGGACATCAGATAATCCAGACCAAGAAGGCAAGGATCCTCCTTGGACTGGAAGCGTTGCCTTTTGCCCTGCCACTTCAATCCGGACATCCAAGGGTCCCCTCAGTTCTGTGCGGTGCCCAGTTAAGTCACACAATTGTTCTGATGACTCAGGCAGGTACCGATGATGTAACACAACAGGCCTCACAAAAGTCTACTCTGAGGCCGAATCAATCACCAGGGAACACTACTTTCCATCTATTCTTCCGTCTGTTCACATACTGTTGATTGCAGATCTCTTGCATTTTCTCAGTGGTGGGGCTACTTGGGAAAAGCAGGCTGATGGTTGCCTTTTAACACCAGCCTCCATTAGTTTTCCGCTTCTTTCTGGTCTTCTGCAGCCTTCTTCTTATCCTCCTTTTTCTTCTTTGGACACTCAGAACTGAAGTGTCCCACCTCAATACATGTCCAACACGCTTTTGTTAAAAAGGAAGATTTCCTTGCACTGCTCTGTTCTTGCTCCTTCTTCCATTTGTAACAATCCTTTTTCTTGTGTCCCGGCTTCCCGCAGAGCCAGCAGCCTCCTCCAGTCTTCTCCTGTTTCCTCTTCCACTTGTAGCAGTCCTCTTTTCTATGTCCTGGCTTTTCACAGTATCAGCAACTTCCTTCAGATTTTTCCACCTCACGTACCTGTCCCTTTCTTGCCTTGAATCCTGCACTATAACCGGCCTGAAAAGTGGATGTACTGGACCTGACGTAGGGCTCAAATTCTAGAGCCCTGGCTAGTGCTTCTTGCATGCTTCTGGGTTGTGCCTCCTTCACTTGCATTTTCAACTCTGAACTGTCAAGAGCACCGATGAACTAGTCCCTCAGAAGAATAGCCAACAGGTTAGGTGCTGCTTCATGGTACGCTTTGTATATCATACTTTCCAGGTCATGAGCAAGCTGCGGTAGGGATTCGCCTCGAGCCCATACACGGCTCCCGAATCTGTAAACTTCAGTCTGGTACATGGTCCCATATCTGCGCTCCAGCACTTCTACTTGGGAATGATAACTGTTCCTATCCTCCACTGACATTTGGCCAAGAATCTCCATTGCAGCACCCTTGAGGCTTGTAGCAAGCTTCTCTGCCTTCTGCCTATTATCCCAACCATTCTGATCTGCAAGCAACTCAGACTGCACACGATAAGCTTCCCAAGATACTTTGCCATCAAATTCCTGAGGTTTCTTCTTAATTTTTTTTTTTATGTGTCCGACTCTGGGCATAGGCTTCACAGCCTGCTATCAAGGCCCAGTCGTCCTCCTACAATCTACATGTCACCACTACGGCGCTTAACACCCACCGTCCATATTGAATACTTGCTAGGGCTGTCTCATACATATTAGCGGGGTCATTTTTACGACATGTCGGCGGGTCTTCTGGTAGATCAGTAAAGCCTGATTTAATGAAATTCAAATCCTTAAACTGTTCCCTGCACCAGCGAGGATTCGAACCTGGGTCCCACGGGACCGCAAGCCAACTCTCTACCGATCGAGCTACCGCCTCCCCTTTGGACCCCCATTATAGCCAAGCACGTCACTGGTTTTGGGCCTAAAAACTGGGGCATCATAATTAAGTCTAGGACTTGAAACTTCAGCATTCTGATTATTCAACCTTGTGATGCTACCTTTAGATCAGTGGTGTCAAACTCAATTCATGCCAAGGGCCACACTTCAGTGCTGTTGATCGTCTGAGGGCCAAGTCTACCTAAACTATAATACAGTATATAATACGGCAAAGCTGCAGCCTGTTCAAACGTTCAGAGAAGTTTGGTACGCCTTCTAACCCTTGCAGTAGCACTGGCTTCTGCTTCAAGTTATTGATAATATTTAAATAAAAGTTTCGTGACATATTTGTTCACAAATAAATTATTAAACTGATATTTTTATCAATCCAGTTATAAATATTTCCTAACGGTGCTGTAATATTTGTTTACTAGATGATATGACAAATTTTATGGTATTTTCCGTTTACTTCTAATTCTTTCTTAAGTCATCGTGGGCCACCCTTTTCCTCTTCGAGGGCCACATGTGGCACACGGGCCACCAGTTTGACACCTCTGCTTTAGATGCTTGGGATCCGTCAAATCCACCATACACTGTCCATTCTTTTCATATTCTCCATGTACACTAGCCTGAGGCTCAGCAGTGCAATACTTTTCTACAGCCTCAGTTTTCTAACTGATTATCTTCACATGGTCTACTACATGCTTCAGCTGGCTATTTACATGCTGTCTGTACTCCATCACAGTTTCCTGACTAATTGTCTTCAACTGGTCATTTGTATGCTGTTTGCACTGTGTCACATTATTGCTTACCTCATACTTCTGCCGTAGCTCAGCATATACCTCCTCCTTCAGTTGTTCCTGTTCTTCCTTCATTTCCCCCATGAAAACATCTAGCTTTCCTTGCATCCTCAGTTGTAATTCCCTCTGTTGCTCCTGCAATGCCTCTTGAAGCTGTTCATATCGTTCTTTCTGTTCTTCACTTTGTGCATGTAATTATTCTATGATTTCATCATTTTGTGCCTGTAATTGTCCTTTAAGTTCTTTCTGTCCTTCATTCTGTGCCTGTAATTGTACACTTTGTGCTTGCAATAGCTTCATAATTGCAGCCAGCAGTGCCTCCTCTTGCCTTGCTTGCCCTCGTGTCTGTACACCTTCTGCCTCCATGTCGAAGGTTACTCACTCCTAACACCACTGTTGCGTCCCCATTCCACACTGCCACAGGCTCCAACAGCAGTAGATCAGTATAGGAAGGACGTTGCCCAGTGAGTTGTTCTTCCTAGAAGCAGCCTTTAAGTGTACAACAACACAGTAGCACAGGCATTGTAAATAAACACTATTCACTGTCTTTATTTGCCAAAAATTACACTTAATGCTTTTTTTTTTTATGTGTCCGACTCTGGGCATAGGCTTTACAGCCTGCTATCAAGGCCCAGCCGTCCTCCTACATACCATACACCTCTACATGTCACCACTTCGGCGCTAACACCCACCATCCATATTGAATACATGCTAGGGCTCTCTCATTGGTATTAGCGGGGTTATTTTTACGACATGTCAGCGGGTCTTCTGGTAGATCAGTAAAGCCTGATTTAATGAAATTCAAATCCTTAAACTGTTCCCTGCCCCAGCGAGGATTCGAACCTGGGTCCCTTGGGACTGCAAGCCAACTCTCTACCGATCGAGCTACCGCTTGCCCACATCACTTCACTATTTTCACAAGTACCGAAGATATACACACTTCACTAACTGCACTAACACTGAACTACACTCAGACTGAACCGAAAACTGACTGAAACTGCTTTAGCCTCTTCCCCATCTTTATATAGGTTTCCCATATTCTGGAGTGATCTATTTGTTATGGTACGTGTTCAAAGTCCAACTCCTTGTCCTTTGATCACGAGCGACTGATTTGAGGTTCTTTTCTAGACTGGGTCTAGTGCATACAACTTGAGGAACAGGGCATTAAAAACTCGGGTCAAACCAACTTTACACGTATATTACCTTAAGTTCGACACAGTACCGAACACAATATTCATACAATATTCTCACAGTGCACTATACAGGTTAAAGGCACAATCAAGACAGGAGGACTCTGGTTTGAGCTACTGAAGACTTGGGCTGCTCACAGGTGTCAGCCAGGTGTGGGAGGGGTCTCGTCAGGTATGCCTTCTCGCAGGAGGAACGGGACCACTACCAGGGGTCGGGTCGTCCGGAGTGGGCTGTTGGGCAGCATGGAGAAAGATTCTTCCCTAGTGGAGCCTCGGTGGGGAGTTTGGCTCTCGGGACTGGGGCCGAATAGGGCGAGCAGGTGCGCTTGTCTGCACCTGCTCCTGGAGGAGAATCGCCGGCCGGTGGGGCTGGGGAGGTCACGCCCCGGGGTCCTGGGGGCGCCCTTGGGTGTCCAAGGGCTGTGGTCTCTCTCAAGCTGAGTCACTGTCAGGTGCTGCTTGCGACGTCCCTTCCTCCGGGAGTCCAACAACGGGGGGCATCGTCAGGGCGCTGGCTGCAGGGCGTGGATCCCCAGACTCACTATGGAGCCTCTCCAGATCTCCTCCAGCCACAACTCCGAATGGGAACTGCCTCTGTGGGGAGAGAGAAGGATGACCCGCCCGGCCTCTGGAGGGGTGAGGCAAGCCAGGGACGTCCTCCATAGGGGAAGTTACAGGGGTAGCGGATGAGGGACTGTTATCCACAGTCCCTTGATGATTTAATGAATTTCCTGGAGTAGCTATTTAAGGACATTAATGTTGAGAAGCTGAACAGAGTGTTCCCCTTACGAAAGTCAGCCCCTTACTGAGCTACATCTGCGTAGCCCTCACTGTGGAAATGCATGTTTAGTCAGCGCTTTTAGTGGGGGCACATAGTGGGGGGGGATATATACATGGGGGGCAGATGGGGTACAATACTCCCCGGGGTAGCTGAGATGGTGTCTCCTGACACAAGAGAGGAGTTATATGGGGGTTGTCTATATTACTAAGGTAGGTGGGCGGTTTGTACAAGGAATTATGATACAGGGGTTGGAGGGAGGACATGGCCATGTCAAGGGGATGCATTCAAGTAATACATGGTTACAGTGGAGGTATGTTGATATAAGATACACAAGGAGTTATGTTGATATATGACACACAAGGAGTAATGTATGGATATGTGCCCAGTAAGATTATTAGATATATATAGTATTATGTTAAATATAAGACACACAAGGATTATTGTATGGGTATGTGTCCAGTAAGGTTCTGATATATACATAATATTTGATTTTTTTTTCTATATAGTTTGCACATTTCCTTCCCCCTTTTTTTTTGGGGGGGGGGGTTAGTTTCTGTATGTCACACATTGCTGTATCAGAGATATGCCACCATTTGCTGGTGGTACTATTTCTGTCCACAGTTTGTTTATTTATCAGTTGGCATTGGTAGTCACTGAATGTGAGGGAACTAAGTACGGGTAGTTTCAACCTCTTGTGGAGGTCGTACTATGCCTGCTGCGATTCGGATTTCCTGCGGTCTGTGTTCCATTTTCCTGACACAACAGTGAATTGCACAGATTATGAGTAGAAAACCTATTCAAGAGATAACCAGAGGGGGAAACACAACTGTCGGATGAACCCATGAACGTCTGAAGGCCAGAGAAAATTGATAATGAAGTCACTGTCGTTGAGGAATGTTACCATACGCATGTTGGGGGGAGGTGACGGTAATGTTAGCAGATGGCAGGTTGGAAGGCATGTCGATTGGTTGGAAGATGTCAGAGGAATGATTACGGACTTTTTGGTGATAGCGAGTGGCGTAAGTGATGACTAACTCTGATTTGACGGTACAATAGTCCGGTGCTTTGTAGAGACCACTAGCAGGTACGGAGCGGACCGAAGAACCAGGACACATGATGGTGACAGAGATGAGAATGGTAAAGAAGTACTGGACGTGGTTCAGGTGAGCATGGTGGACTGGGAGTTCAGGAGCTGGAACAAAAGAACAGGCCAAGTAAATGGAATGGTTGCGAACTAAAGCAGACTCACGAGTAGAGTGAGCCCATTCCAATACTCACAACAATGATGTCATCTAGGTAAGCAAAAAAAAGTGTCCCATCATGCCACTGAAGACTGAATGGATAAGTCGCATGAATACTGAAGGAGCATTCCTCAAACCAAAATGAAGTCTCTTAAACTGAAAATGTCCGGAAGGGGTGCTGAAGGCTGTGATTGGGTGAGAGGATTTTTCCATTTCGACCTGCTAGTAGCCACTAAGGAGGTCTAATGATGAAAAGACTATGTTATTTTCACCTAGTCATTGTAGCAAATCTGTGAGAACGGGTAACTGGAAACGGTCTGGAACAGTGACGGAATTTACCTTACGGTAGTCCACTGCTGGTCTAAAGTTGCCGTCCTTCTTTGGGACTAAGAAAAGAGGGCTATTCCATGGACTGATGGAGGGTTCGATAATGTCCTGAACTAACATTTTCTGTACCATCTGATCTGTTTGTTTTCTCAAGCTGTGAGGTAACCGATACGCTGGTATGCAAATCGGCTGAGTTCCTGGTACTAGTTCTATGTGATGTTTGACAAAGTCTGTCCTGCCCATCGGTTCTCCGGGTAAGGCTACCACATTTCTGCAAGTGTGCAAAAGGTCGAGCAGTTGAGATTGATGTTATGGAAAATCCTTGCAAGTCAGATTCGAGAGCAGGTCATGTGAACGGGTTGGAGCAAATCCCGTAGAGTTAATGGCACATACACCTGTTGGTTTACTATCATCATCAGTATGAACAGTAGGGATAGAGGATTCCTGGCACACCATTACGGCAGCTGGGTGCACTGAGCAAGTATGGATAGCATAGACTGTCCTCAAAGATCGTGCACCAGGCTGACTCATAAGTTAAGCCATTCACACAACACGTCTCAGGTAGTGTTAGTACATCCACTCCTCCTTTCGCACCTACAACACGAACAGAGACTTTGGTGTACTTATGCGGTAACAAAATTGTGCACGTATTCGTTGCTGCACGCCTCGTCTCTGCGTGTTGGAGAACATCAGTCAGACTCTGTGAGGTAGTTAACTGAGACATGTCTGAGTCGGCTGTAGTGCTGTCATTAGAGGAGTTTGGAAGAGCTTTCTCTGAATGCTGAGAGGATGTATCATCAGGTGTTGAGGAATTCATGTCCTTGCTCTCAGTCAGCGAGGGAATGATCTCTTTATTCTCAAATGATGATGATGATGGCTTGATTTGTTCTGTTCTTTTAGGTAGTGCGAGAGTCAGGGGGACTGAATGACTGAGTTTATCGTAAGTACAGGACGGGGACATTCCATACTGTATACTGGGAACCCAGAAATGTCTATACTACTACAGGCAGGTAATAATGCAATGGAGTGTTGTGCCATGGTGGATAAGCTAATAAGGGCATCTTGCTGGATATTTCAATTCGTTAGTAACATGAAATTCTATTGGGAAAGGGAGCAAGGCGCTGTCTAGTTGTACTTCTAAAGTGACTCTTCCCTTGACCTTAAACTCTGAACCTTCTACACCGCATGGGCGAATGTCAGGCGGCTCAAGGAAACTGACTTGTTTGCGTTGGCGTTGAATGATGTCTAAAGAGGTATCAGAAATCAAGTTTACTATAGATCCTGTGTCCATGAAGAACGATGTTGGTATGTCATTACTCCATCCTAGAATAACTAGGCCTGAGGAAGTTATGGCCCCAATATGGTGGATGGGGAATTGGTGTTCTGTTGCTACGTCATATTGGTCCAATAGGGGTGCGGCGCTTCCCCCGACTGGCGGCGGTTGAGATAACGACATCCCTCCGTAGTGTGAGTCGTACTGGTCTTATGATACTTGCATGAAGGACGATGCGGGCGGGAAGGCGTACGCTGTCTAGTTTGGGAGTGAAGCCGTCTGTGTTTACGGTCGCAACTGGTTTCTCGATGTCCAGAATTACCACAGTGCCAGCAGAGAATCGAGGATCATCTGTTCTGTCGGATGCTAGATTGATCACGACCGGCAGTTGGAGAACGATGCGTGGCAGGTCTGCCTCGTGTGGTGGAACGGGAGAGGTATTGGTCTGGTGGGGTGGAAGTGTGACAGACTTGGGAGATCAAGGGGCAGTTTGTGGCCTGATGCATGTGGTTCGAGCCTGTCCTTTCATGGATGGTGTCAGTGATCTGAACAATTTTATCTTCTGGATTGAAACCTATCTCCAGTGCTATCTCTCTCTGTCTAGGATCAAGCAAATGGAGGAATCTCAGGTAACCAATTAAATCTGTAAAGTTGCTGAGTGAAAGCATAGGAGCTCCATCTACTTCTTCCATCCATTTCGTGCCTATAGGCAATTGGCGCATGCCGCTACTAGTGGCTTTCATGGCAGCGGCTGCTTCGCGTAGTTTGGCATATTGTGTTGGGACTGTTAAATCCTCGTCCATGTGAGTGAGGAGATTAGTGAATCCAATGAGAGATGCTGCATTGGAATGCTGGCAATAAAGCGTTATGAGTTCCTTACAGAAATCATCAAAGGTTTTAATGCCATCGAAATGTGAATGAATCTGGGACAGTGTCTAAGAAGAGGAACCTGAAAGTCAACGTGAACAAGAGTAAAGTTATGGTGTTTGAGAGGAATGAAGTCACAGCATACACAGTGAGTTTGGATAGTGAGGATATGAAGAATGAGTGCATTCAAGTACTTGGGCAGTGTGATGAGTAAGGATGGAAGTTTTGGGGATGAAATACTTGAAAGGGTACAGCAGGGAAAGAAGGTTGTTGGTTCATTGAAAGCGGTGATGAGAAATAGGGAGGTGAGTATGGAAGTCAAGAAGCCACTGCATGATAGTATCGTGATCCCTACCCTGATGTATGGAAGCGAGGCATGGACCGTGCTAGAGGGTAACAAGTCAAGAGTGAGAGAAGTGGAAATGAGTTACTTGAGAGGAGCATGTGGAGTGACATGGTGTAGTGCCGTAATTTTAAGGGTAATTTAAGTATAACTTAAGCTAGTATAAATATAGTATAAGTTAGTATAAGTTAATATAAGTGTAGTATAAGTGTAATGTAAGTGTAGCCTTGAACCCCTGATTATATGTAGGGAGTGACCATCTAATTCCATATTCAGGCTTGTTCCCTGTTAATATTTATAGCAAAAGTGATACTCTATTAATAGAGGAACTGTATAGAGCGAATTATGTGAGTGAGAGGCATGAGGTTCTGTATTCTCACGGTATGGATAGAGGCGTAGGTTTTAGCAGGAGATTAATAATCGTGAAAATTTGTCTTCATACTTCAAATTCGAAATTTGTAAGTCAGGCTTGGTGATATCATCTTTTTATACTACATAGTAGTGAATTAAAGCTTATATCCTAATTGCCGAAAATAGAAATTTGCAACCCTTAAAATTTGCGTTACACTCGCAGTTAGATAGGTATCGCGACGCATGGATGTAATTAGTTCAAACACTCGTTTGTTTAGGCTTCGGTGTGACTGTCAATCCCATACGTTTACTACAAAATTTTAAGCATCGTAAGTCAATCCATCCATGTACGTCGAGTGTGAACGCTTGTTTCATATTCCTTGTTAGTCGGTGTAAACGGTAATGCTGCAGAGAAATCAGTCAAAGTCAGTTCCAATGTTAGGACAACCACGAGAAAGAATACATGCAGCTGAGGGGAACGTCACTTCTCTCCCCGACACCCTCGGGCTTGTAGGTGGGTGTTGGCACGCTCAGTTCCCCCCCCCCCCTCTTCCCTCTGTGCCTATAATGTAAATCCTCTCCATATATCAATAGGTTGACTGTCAATTTTTTCCCCAAAATTCCTTTCGTATCATGACTTCTCTCCCTGACACCCCCGGGCTCGCAGATTGTCGCAGTTCCATCGTTCTCTCCTGCCCAGACGAATGGTGTAACCAATCGGTTCTCGTCATCAGTGCCTGTTTACACTAGAAATTCCCTCTCTCCTTCTTTCTGATTCACGTAACCCGAATGCGAATTACTTGGTCCATTGAAATACTGTAACTTCATATATATAATTGTGAATATTGGAAACGAATTGTAACCCGGTTTGAATTTTGGTCCTAGGATGTTACAGAAAATTGCATTCCGGATTTTTAGTGTTGATACATTTACACAGTTTCTCTATTAACACCGTATGAGTTGAGTGTGATCTTCGAAGTAAAATTGTGGAAAAGAACTTGGTCCCAAGGGTATAGTCTGTGGTTGAATTTTGTCCAAGGTCATTTTCCAAGGAGCCCTCTCGAGGCCATGGGATTACTGGGTCTATGTTGAAATTGTCATTCTGAATTCATTAGTTTAATATGCGAGATTGCTAGATACACTAGAGATAGTGTTATTTTGTAATTATGGTTAAGAAGTGAAGATTATATAGAGGTGCATGTGAATATAAAATTGAGCTTTATCCAACTGTGAGAAACTGTTCATTATAGTGTGTTAGTATCATTCCAAGAATTTGTTCAGCGGAGGTGTAGACACTCTTGCTATCATTGCTCTTTTTTTTTAATATTTAGTTTACCCTGTAACAATGTCAGTACGAAGGGGTATTGCTCTTCCAGTTTCTAGTAATTCATAGTCTGTTAAGTAACCTATGGTAAAATTTGATCTAATATCTAGTTTCTTAGATTTGTATGTTTAGATTTAGTCAATATTAGGATAAGTTTACGTTGTATTTGATTGTCGTGAGGTTGAGTGGCCCCCAAGGTGTATTACTATCTTAACCCGCCGAGTCCCACCGACATACAATGCACGTTGCTACTTTCTTCCACGGACAGACCCAACGACGTGCATCGTACGTCACTCAATTGCATGGCCCATTGTGTGCACATTTTTCATCATTCGCGGGTGATTTTTGGTAGGCATATGTGGGAGACCTTCCTCTACCTGGTGTCAAGTGGGGATACTGCCTGGCCCCACCTAACCCTCCTTCCCCCTCTACCCCCCACACTGGGCAATTCACCTGTTAGCTGTAACCTGGCCTGTAAAGGTATGTTGCCCCACGGTCTCTTCAATGATGAAATTCACGGTGAAAGTGATTCCTGAGGTGGAGGACAAAGAAACAAAGAAGCTAGAGGTAGAAACAAACAGAAGCGATGAGGTGGTAATGTCGTAAAGGAAGGTGCAATATAATGGGGTTTTGGGTGAGTGAACAATGCTTATAAATGTTTATATTATTGTGTGAAAACCAATATAGACTTGTACCACACATAAATTCGTACCAAATAAATGAAATAAATACGTAATTTAAAGTGGCTTGAATTAGTTAACCCTTCCATAGTTCGTTTTCTTTAGCCAGGTACCCTGAAAAAGAAAGAAAACATAAAGTTGAGTGACACCTGTATCAACATATCTAACCCCAGGATCGCGATTTCTCTATGAATTTTCGATATTTCTCATCAAAAACGAAGGTTTCAGCCAAAAAAACAAAAAGTCGAAAATCGGTCGGGACCTGGGGGTAGGCTGGGTAAAAAAACGGTCAGGACTGGATGGGTTAATATTCACGCACTCTAAACAGCTTACGTACGCTACCCTAGTTACTTATTCGCAAGACCCAAAAAATCTACATCTTTCTTTCTTGGTGGAATAACTTTCCCAGCACTCGCTGGGTGGTGGTAGCCTACTTTTGGAACTCTGATTCCTACAGTGAGTTTTTTTTTTTTCAAATAATCTTTCATGACACTGGTGGCTAAATTTCCCATCATTTCATAAGAGGGTAAATTTTTACTTCTACAGAGGGACAGGTTGACGAATGAAGAATTGAAGGAACGTTGTGGGGTGGATGTGGATGTGGGTGAGAAGATTAGGAGAAATATGCTGATGTGGTTTGGACATGTGGAGAGAATGGAGAATAAAAGACTGACTAAGAGGGTGTATGCAGGTGGGGTGGGGGAGGGAGAGGGAGAAGGCCGAGGATGAGGTGAAGGGATGGAGTTGAGAGGTATATGAGGAAGGGGGGCGTGAGCTGGGGGGAGGGTAGGCAATTGGTGGGTGACTGAGCGACTTGAAGGCATTTTGTCTGCGGCCACCCTTTGTGGGATTAGGGCATCGGGCTATAGACAGATAGAAATGTCCTGCATGGATCACTGATCTGGCATCCGATTTGCCTTGGTGTAAACGACCCTTGAGATAAGAGACTGAGGTTTTCATCTGTAATACGCCGATTGTGGATGTTGATTTCTACCTCTCTGAGAAAATCATAAGCAGACCAAGTTGAGTCCTCCCCGGTAAATTTGGGACGATTGGCATCATTGAGATAGATAGACTGTGGAGTAGGGGTTGTTGGAAGTGTGGAAGTGATTGAAGCAGGGGATTGAGAGAGAGAGGAGGTAGTGGTAGTTAAGTGTAAGTGAGACAGGAGATGAAGCGGGGCAGGAGAGTGAATGATAGTGGAAGGAGCAGGGATAGAAGAAGGTTGCATAGAGTCAGGGGTAGAGTATGAGGTATCTGGATGGATAGTACCTGGATGGATAGTATGTGGGTTGGCGAGAAATGAAGTGTGAGGGTCTGAGTCACTGAATCTTCCCCGGCGAGTGGTGTGGGATCATGAGTTGTTTGTTGGCTGTGAGTGGTGGGAGTAAGTTCCGTATATTCAGTGTATGACATATAGTGTGGTGATTTAATGTAAGATGAAAAATGAGTAGGGATTTACAATATGAAGATGAGAAAATGTACCATAAGAATGGAAGTGGAAATGAATGAAGATGACGGGATGCGGGGTTTAATAAATAAAAGGTGAAGTGTGAGATGAATAATAAATACAGTCAGTGAATATGAGTATGAAGTGGGGGGGTGAGATAAATATTGACAATAATATGCAATCTGTAGAGAAAATCCAGAGGATGATCTCTATAGAAAGTCAATAATGGCTGGATGAAGATATGCTATTATAGTTACACAGCTGAGTGGAGAGGGCGTGGACTTGCAGTGGAGAGGAGGACGTGAGTGGGTAGTGGCGGGTCAGTTCACTGGAGATGAGACTGGTTGTGAATGTGGAGATCTCTTGCTTGACTCATGGTGAAGGAGACTGGTAGTAAAGACACAATCACTCACAGTGGAGGCAGGCTGGCACGGTGGTTGGGAGATGGTACATGAATATGAATCCGAGCAGTTAATCCAGACCATATGGGCACCAAGGGGCAAAAGTGTGAGGTGCGGGTCGAGGGCAGATGTCCCCACAGGGCAGGTGCAGAGCTGGTGGGTAGTAGATGCAGAGAGTGGCGTCAGGGTGAACGGCAGATGTTGGAGACGTGACACCTTGAGAGGAGGGGACACTATGGCGAATATGGAACAGGTGTCAGGAACAGGTGAGACAGGTGCGTAGGTTGGTGGTGGTGACACTAGCGGACAGGAGGAATGTGTGGGGGTGGGGGCGGTTTAGAGAATAGCATGGTGAGTAAAGTTGTTTTCCTGTAGAGGCACAGACTGTATTACACCATGAGAGGCACTGAGGGGGTGAGGCTGTGATATGTGGGCGTCGAGTATTTGTTGGTGGCACTAAACACTGTAGGAGGCAGTCAGAACTTATGGTTCGAGACACCGCTGCTACCAAATGTTATCCACAGCCCCTTGATGATTTAATGAAAGTCCTGGAGTAGCTATTTAAGGGCCTTAATGTTGAGAAGCTGAACAGAGTGTTCCCCTTACG
>JAGKTI010004105.1:26176-52554 GCA_018397915.1 Birgus latro
GCTTCAGTAAATCTTATCCTTACCTCTTATGACCTTTCCCCTTTTGGATTTGTTCAGTATGTCGTATGCGGATAGTGAACTGCCCACATGCAGGAAGAGTGCCATCATAATTCCAATTCCAGTATGAGCAATTATGAGTCAGTGTGGTTTCCATGATGTGTACAAGACACGTAAAAAGAGATGGAGTAATAGAAAATGGATGTTTGACTGACTGACTGACTGGTCTACTTTGGTTCTGCAGGTGTGTGGTTGGTTCAAGAGAGTTACTTATGAAAAAGTGCATGCATTCGAGAGGCAGTTGATTCCAAGGCAAAGGAAAACTGTTATGCTGCGTGCGTAAGGCACGACTTCTTGTCCCTTAGACACGAAGCATAGAGCAGGGTCCTCTTTTCTAGACCGGGTTGGGTATCTTAAGGCAACTGGAGGGAACAGGACATGAAAACTCAGAGCAACAAGCCTTACACGTATATTACCTTAATTCATACACTGAGTCAAATACAGACAATGGCACACTTGACAAAGATATATGTACACTAATAGGACAGAGCCAGAGGACTCTGGGACAGGTGAACGTAGCTGGGACATGCTGTAGGGTGAGGCCCGGCAGTAATGGAGGGCACAGGGGTGGCGGCCTACGTTAGGAGTGTTGGGGAAAATGAAAAATGTATTGCTATGTGTGCTAGGAATGACTATCGAGTCGATTATCACGAGAAAATCGATTCTAGGAATGACTATCGAGTCGATTATCACGAGAAAATCGATTCGTGAAATCAAGTAATGATTCCACTTTTATGCTGGCTTACTTCGCCAATTCTCTAGAGTCGAGAATTTATAAACATTCTCAACAGTACACAGCAGAGACTAAATGCTCAAGAAGGCTGTAGTACTGTACTGTTGGCCTCTGAGAAAGTTAGTTTCTCCCCTTAACATTCAAATAATAATAATAATAATAATAATAATAATAATGATAATAATAATAAACAGGATCTTGGCTGAGCCAAACTCTTAGCTAGTACAACGGATTTAAGAATTAATACCAATGTAATGTTAAAGATCTTAGCTTCCTTGAAATTGAATAATCCCACCGATGTGAACACCAGTGTAACGAAGGATTTTTCTACCTACGTCATAAATGATTACCTTAGCTATGCCACACCGCTAAAGTCGCCAGTGCGACAGTAGTTGAATTTGATTTTTATCATGTGATTACAGTTACTGCCAGAATATCAAGAATAAGGCCTCATTAATAATTAAAATTAGTTGGTATCGCTGCCACCACCCAGTAGTTGCCGGGAAAAAAAAGAATTAATGTTATTTATGGTTTAGTCCCATTCGATGGAAGAGGGACAAGGACTATGTCAATAACATGGTAACGTGATCATTTTGTAGGAGAGCGTGGTTCTTTAGATGAACATGCTTTGTGGGCCATCCCGTTTTTACTTGTACTACCCCATAGGATTATAACCAAACACACTTGTCTATTATCTACTTATCTATATTAATGTCCTTAATTACACAGCAATGATATAGTTTCAAGCCAGATTTAATTACTAGATCTTAATGAATCACTTGTCTCCATTACGACAGGATAACTGACAGAGAATGCAAGATCTATTCCACACAGGTAGAATCATCTGACCCGATAACACGGTACAGGAAAAATAACCTCATCCTGTCGACATCATAGAAACTTTTCCAACATGGGGTAACTCTCATAAACTGCACCACGGTCTCTCTCGGACTCGTAGCAATAATCCCATTCTAAAGAAATTAACCCTAAAATAACTGGGTTACAACACATATCATATCTAGGGAAAAATATACATAAACTTTGATTATTACACTATAGAACTCAGTGCTCACCGCACTCCTCACGGCGGAACAATACACTTTTCCGCCTTCTCACACACCTTTAACCAACATGTTACATTTGTTTTATAAGAAATTAACTTACTAAGTGGACCAACCGACTTTGACTATACTGTGCATTGGGAATAGACTGTGTGTAAATTAGTGTAAAGGGCTTTCGGGCACTGGACTTGTGACTCTCAACAATGGTCGGCGCAGACTACATGACCCGACGCCATTTGCCGGCTCTGAAACACAAGCGTCCACTCACAATGAAGTCTTTCTCGAGAGTCAGGGGTTTTAATATGCTCAGCTATCTTACTTTAATTATGGTTATATCAACAACTAATTATGATGACGTATAAAAGAAAAATACAGTAAGTTCTCGAAGCTTTACCTGAAACACGAGCGTCCACTCACAATGAAGTCTTTCTCGAGAGTGTCACTCCTCGACCACGCAGAAGCTCAGGCCCGCGAACACCCGCTCCGATCGCACTGTCTGGCTCTAACTACAAACAGTTACGTTACAGTCACCAGGTTATAACATCACACCAGAATTTGCAATAAACACGTACGCATTACTCTGCTTATAAAAATATGACTTATGATGATTTAAATTTTGTGGCAATAGCACAGGTCTAACAATTTAACATACGATGCCTGAAATCACGGTTTGATACAATTTTCCTCTCTGTTTAGTTCGCTGCGCCCCCACATGATGCAACCATGATGCAACCACTGATGTCTATACTAAATGAATTAATTTTCGCGGTCATCTATGACAATCATCAATAGTCTGGCTTTACTTAAGTTCTTAAAGAACGTTATTCCGTAGAACAATACAGCTACACTCGCCTAAGTACAAAAATTCTGAATTCTAGGCATAAATATGACTACTCGCCAATATAAGCACCAAATTAACTCTCTATGCGGTTCAACTGAGGCCAGATGCCGGCCCGTCCTGTCCAGTTGCTTTCACTAGTAAAATCAAGCCCAAAACTATGATTTACAAAGTCCACTTTTCACTTTACAACATTACAACACGGTCCAGAATATACACTTATCACTTACATAACCTAAAGTAAATTACATACATCAAATATTTAAACTATACTTATATTAACTTAAATTACTCTTATACTACTTATCTTATATGTAAAAAAAATGGCATTACACCAAGAGCTGGCCTAAGTACCAGTCGTGATTAATATAAGGAGTTGTGCTAACTCAGAGTAGCAAAAGTGTACTAAATATGTGGGGAAATCAAACACGACTGTTACATTTAACAAAGCTCAAGAAACGAACTGTACATTTATTAATTACAAGAAAATAAATTTATGTTACATGA
The DNA here is from genome assembly GCA_018397915.1 of Birgus latro. Classification (NCBI taxonomy): domain Eukaryota; kingdom Metazoa; phylum Arthropoda; class Malacostraca; order Decapoda; family Coenobitidae; genus Birgus; species Birgus latro. The sequence continues at coordinate 29,373 of JAGKTI010004105.1, forward strand.
ATCAATTCAAAATCAAAGAAAGGGAAATGCACTCACTCAAGCACTCAGACAAATAGCTAAATAATAAAAAACCTTAAGCCTAGAAAAAACAAAAGAAATACTAATCGGTAAGGATGAGACCGTCGCTAATAGTCGATCACCAGGCTGGTGGGAGCTTCGGGAATTCACGCCGATACAGCTGAGACTTCTGAGATCGCTAAGAAAAGAGACCCGCTCGAGCTTTATGCACGGCACAACCACACTCCGAGACTGTCACTTGGACGACTGACTCGATGCTTGAGTGTCCAACGTAAGGGACATCTGAAAGAGGCGTGGCCAAGTAACGGCTAGGGAGGCAAGTACAAAGAAAGGACAGTTTGGAAATTATCGCTCAGAGGAATGCACTGTCTGTACATAAAGACAATCACTCGCGAAAGAATGACAAAAGTTTTGACAACTTGATGCAAATATAAGTACAGAAGTGGACAGTTAAGAGATTGAGCGAAATTTCATGCATTTCAGAACTATTCGTCGCTCCCGCAAAATCAATCAGTGTCATTATTTACAATACATAATTTCACAATGTAGAAAATTCGTGACAAGGAGGCCATCAGTCGTCGGGGAGTCCAGAGAGGCCTTCATCAGGAGGCCAGACTGCTGGTGTTCGTCTGGGGCCTCGTCAGGAGGTCGGGCCGCTGTAGGGTCCTTCAGGGCCTTCATCAGGAGGCCGGCTGCTGCTTGAACATCCGGGAGCCTTCGTCAGGAGCCCGGGCCGTAACTGGGTCATCCGGGAGAGGTCTGAGGGCCGTGTGATGTGGGTGCCCTTCCTGAGGGGCCCGGAGGTCGGGCCTAGGGGCTGGGCCCGAATAGAGAGAGTAGGCGCACCTGTTGACACCCACTCTGATGGGCAGGAGGTTGTCGGGTGGGGCAGGGGAGGTCACGCCCCGGGGTCCTGGGGACGTCTTGGCTGGTCCGGGGGCTGCAGTCTCTCCTCTACTGAGCCTTCATCCAGAGTGAACTACGGCGGCTCAGTGGTGAAGAGCCTGTCAGGGGCTGGCTGGATGGCTAGGATCCCAGGTAGCAGGGGGCCTTGCCAGGCCTCTTCCAGCTGTTTTTCTGCTGGGAGGGTGTCCTTATTTAGGGATGGGGCAAGCATACCCTAGCTGCCACAGGAAGACTCTACCAAGCCAGGGAAATCCTCAGGTGGGAAAGGCACTGGGGTAGGGGGCAAGGGGTGGCACGTAGCCGTTCCCTCCTCGGCGCAGCTTGTGGCCGTCGCTGAGTCCCCTAGGACATGACAGGCGGACTTGTGGCCGTCTCCTCCCTCGCACTGCTTGTGGCTGACACTGAGGGTTCGTGCCCCTGGCTGTCTGTGGGTGTAGTGCAGCTTGTGGCCGTCACCTGGGCGCCGTGCCCCGCAAGGACTACACCCCGAGTGCAGTTTGTGGCCATCATAGGGGTGCAGTTGCGGCTTGTGGCCATCACCGGTGTCCTACTTCCCGGAGGGCCCGCAGGTGCGCGGTTTGTGGCCATCGCCCTCCTGCAGATGCGGCTTGTGGCCGTCACCCATGGTGGGTCCCTCCTGACGGAGGCGTGGCTTGTGGCCGTCACTTTTCCGGGGGTGCGGCTTGTGGCCGTCACTGTTATGCTACGTTTTCGAGGTACAAATACTTGCCCTTCAGATACGTATGCGTGTGGCAGAGTCTCAAATTGCCACGTCTCTGAGGGCCAACCTCTCATTCCTCGAACACATAGGCTTACAGTGGGGTTCTTTATCAAGACTGGGTCAGCATGCAAGAAAGAAGACAGGGCACAAAAACATGGCAGTAACCAAACAGACAAACATGCATTAACAAAGTTACAATCCCAGGTACAATTTGGATATTGCTCATTTTCCTTTGGAAATATATCAAATGGTCATTTTTTTTTTTTTTTTTAGATTCGCCACACTGGTGTGGCACGGGCTCAGGGTGGAGAGCCCGTCAGAGGATAGCACCATATATCAAATGGTCACTGACAGGGGACAAGTCTATACAAAATTAAGGTGTAGCTCTACTGACTGTGGGAAAGTATGGCAGTATCTTTACAGTATTCGTGGCACACATACAACACTGATATAAACGGCAAGTGGGAATATGTTGGCCTTTACACACAACAGTATTATAGTACTGGACGGCAATGTTATGGTACAACACTTATTTATATATTACTCCCGTCACTCTTGTGGCGGTGCCCGCGCAGGAGGCTGACAGTTAAATATTGCAAGTAGGGTAATTTACTATCAAACTTTTAGAGGCATCACTATGTTTGGACTATATACTCAAGATGGGCACATCGGATGCTGTTCTCACACTTTCAGGTTGAGCCTTTTTAGGTGAATTTCACTGGGGAGGGGAAGATCAGATTAATATTCGAGGGGCGGCACTTCTGTCATGTGGGGATGGTTACTAATGACTAGCACAGGTTTGTATACACATGCACACTGCGGATTGTCCAGTTCTACACACTGAGGAGTATTGGAACATCACTGCAGCTAATTATCTTTAGTTAAGTATCACTTCCGCGTTACAGGTACAGTCACATGAACTTACATTAGTACATATTCAGTCTGTTGCATCTATGACACTTTCACTGTTACTGGCAGAGGGTGTCTATCATCCCCGAGCTTCCCTGGCTGGTGGTGTGAGGCTCGCGTCTCCTGGAGCCCCGATAGAGAGTGTGGGGCTCGGGACTGGGGCCGAAGAGGGCAAGCAGGCGGGCCTGGCGCCGGCTCCTGGTAGTGCCGGGCAGAGTTCCCACTACAGGCAGGTCTCGCCTTGGAGTCCTGGGTAGGCCCCGGGGTGTCTGGGGGCCAGGTTCCCTCAAACCTGGGGTCACCGACAGAGGAGGACTGCGGCAACTTCCGGAAGGAGGAGTCACCATCAGGGTAATGTCTCTGCAACTTCGGGCTGGGGGAGTTGCCATCAGGACACATCAGTGACGACCCTTCTGTGGAGACTTCCGTCAAGAGGGCTGCCCTGTTGGGGTGGGCTGGAGGGTGCCAAGGCTCTAGCTGGGGCCTTGCCAGTTCTTCTTCAGTAAGGGTTCTCCCCGGGCTTACCTCCTGTGGGTGAGGGAGCACATCCCGCCTGGCTGCAGGAAAGATGGTGGGCCAGGCAAGGGACCTCCTCTACAGGAGATGCCGTGGAGACAGAGGGTGAGGAGCGGACGATGGCCTGCTCTGCCTCCCCCAGGCGAATGATGGCCTGCACGGTGGTTCCTCTGCCTTGGCTAGCTGCAAGGAAAACACAAATCAGAGCTCGCTGTACCCTGCCTCCTGAAAGGGGGTCTCCTGTAGGTGAGGAGTGGACAGTGGCCTGCTCTTCCTCACGCCCGACATGGACAATGGCCTGTGTCACGGTCCTACAGGAGGAAGCAGCGGAGGGGCAGACGATGGCCTGCCCTGCCTCGTGCCCAATGCAGACGATGGTCTGTGTCACGGTGCTGTTCTTGGAGGAGACTGCAAGAGAGGAGCGGATGGTGGCCTGCTCTGCCTCAGCCTGACACGGACGATGGCCTGTGTCGCGGCCCTATAGGGGGTTGGCAACTGAGGAGCAGATGGTGGCCTTCTCTGCCTCGGACCTGGTACAGACGATGACCTGTACCATGGCGTTGCTCGGAATTGTTAGAACAACCCCGCCCCTAACCTGGCAAGGATGACTTCTGCTGAGGTTTAGGTGGCTTTTCCTGCTCACCTGGTGCAGCATCGGTTGGGAGCGAGAGGGGCACCGGGGACTTGGACAGGCGGGCCGGTCCTGCCCGGACATGCTCGGTGTTGGTCGCGCACCCCTGGTGGTCCTTCCTAGGCTGGGGGTGTTGCTGTCGTCTGCTGCCGTGGAATGCCCTGCCATGATTTTTACTACACGCATTTCACCACCCTCTCCCGGGGAAAAGTCACCTCTCCGTGGCCGGAGGTGGTATGTACTGGTGTTGCTGGTCTGGTGGACAGGCGTGATGTGGTGGAGGAATGCCATCCAGTGAATTGTGGTCAGGTTGGGTGGTTGGTCGGGGGCATAGGCTACTCAGTGTTGAGGTGCTGTGAGAGCCGTGTAGGAGTCGTGATAGGAAGTGGATGTCCCGGATTCGGTGGTGTCGTCCATGGGGGGAGGGCCAGGTCACTCGTTGGATGTGCATCGCGACTGGTGTGGTGGCGTGGGGCAGAATGCTTGCCAGGGGTATTGGAGGTCGGCTTTTATGCCAGGGTGGTAAGGGAGCGGGTGTCTTTCCCCTGGGATTTCGGCAGAGTGGAGTTTTCCATTTGGCTTGATATATGGATAGGGTAATAGGGGAGGTGTTTGGTGTAGGTGTGGGTGGATTGCTTGTGGAGGGTGAGGTAGTGGGTGTGGGTGTGGAGGTGTATCGTGGAGGTGGGCATGAGATGCTCCTGGAGCAAGTGGTGGTGGTGGTTAAAACCGGGGTTGGTGGGGAGGGGGAGTGAGGCGGGGAGTGGGGGAGAGGCAGAGTCTCTGGTGGTGAGGTGTGGGTGGCGGAAGGTGTTAGAGAGCCGGTGTGACATGGAGGGGGTCTGAGGTGTATGTGGGTGTGTGGAGGTTGGTTTTGTGTGAGGTGATGGAGAGCTGTGTGGTGTGGATGGAGTGTCGGGCAGCTGTGTAGTTGGCGCGGGTGAGGCAGGTGAGCTGGAGGTAGCTGGCTCAGGTGGTGATGTGGTGGCACGGTGCATCGTGGTTGGTGAGGTGCACGTGGTTGGGGGGCGGGGTTGGGATGGCCGAGGAGGGTGAGGAGATGGAGGGGGAGGAGAAGTAGGAGAAGGATTCAGGTGTCATGTGGTGTCTTGTTGCTGGAGGTGGGGTGGGGCGAGGGGTGGGAGCTTGAGGTGGTAAGGGGCGAGGGTGGTTTGTAAGGGCGCACGTGGCGGTTTCTATAGGTCCTGGAAGTATGGTTGTATTCTACTGTCACCTGATATGGGTTTGGAACACTAGTGACGGTGTAGGGCTCTGTGAAGTGTGGATAGATTTTGTTGGTGGTGGGGAGTTGGGCAACCACCACCTTGTCTCCTGGCTTGTAGGGGTTGGTGGGCAGGAGATTTGGTTGGAGGTCGTAACCCGTCGAGTCCCATCGACGTACGGTGTACGTCGCTACTTTTTTTCCGCGGACAGACCCAACGATGTACATCGTATGTCACTCATTTGCAAGGCCCATTGTGTGCACATTTTTCAACATTCGCGGGTGATTTTTGGTAGGCATATGTGGGAGACCTTCCTCTACCTGCTGTCAAGCAGGGATACTGCCTGGCCCCTCCCAACCCCCCTTTCCCCCCCTCCCCCCCACACTGGCCAATTCACCTGTTAGCAGCAACCTAGCCAGTAAAGATATGTTGCCCCACGGTCTCTCTAATGACGAAATTCATGGTGAAAGTGATTCCTGAGGTGGAGGACAAAGAAGCTAGAGGTAGAAACAAACAGAAGTGATGAGGTGGTAATGTCATAAAGGAAGGTGCCATATACTGGGGTTTTGGGTAAGCGAACAATGCTTATAAACGCCAATATTATTGTGTGAAAACCATTATAGACTTTTACAACACATAAATTCGTACCAAATAAATGAAATAAATACGTAATTTAAAGTGGCTTGAATTAGTCAACCCTTCCATAGTTCGTTTTCTTAGCCAGGTACCCTGAAAAAGAAGGAAAATGTAGGGTTGAGTGACACCTGTATCAACATTTTTTTACCTCAGGATCGAGATTTCACTATGAATTTTCGATGTTTCCCACCAAAAGCGAAGGTTTCAGCCAAAAAACAAAAAGTCAAAAATCGGTCGGGATCTGGGGGTAGGCTGGGTAAAAACTGGTCGGGACTCGGCGGGTTAATGGTGTTGGAGCCGCCTTTTGAGGTGGTGTAGATGGTTGGAGGTTGGGGGCTTGGAGGGGGGTTGGAGGTGGTGCTGCAGTGGTAGGAGGAGCAGCGTTTCGCCAAAAACCCGTTTGTGGGGGGAGATGCTGTTGTCGCGAGGGCAGGTGTTCATCCCCAACTGGATGATTTTTACGTGAGCGGGCCAATCCCCGTCTTGTGTTTCCGAATTCTCGTTCGGATTTGATTTATGAGGGTCCTATGGCTCCTTTCACATACTCCATTTCCTTGGGGCCAGTAGGGAGAGGAGTGGGAGATGTTGTACCCGAAGATGGTGGATAGTTCTTCCCTTACACATCCGGTAAATTCTGGGGCGTCGTCTGAGTGGATGGCTTGAGGGGTACCGAAATATAGGAAGACGTTGCGAACGAGGGCATCTGCTATGGTGACTGCATTGTGTTCCTTGGCAGGGCAAGCGATTAGGAATTTTGAATACATGTCAACAAAGGTAATGATGTACCTGTAGCTGGATTTAGGTGGGAGGTGGCCGACGACGTCGATGGACAGTAGTTGCCAAGGCTTGTGAACGGTTATCTTTCCTGAAAGGCCGGCGGTGCAAGTAATATCTTTCCCTAGGCTGCATGCTCGGCCAGCTTGGGTGACTTGTTTGGCTAGGATGGTGGTGTTGGGAGCCCAATAAATGTCTGGGAACACCTGAGTGAGTTTCTTGATGCCCAGGTGAATCCCGTCATCCGAGTGTAGGTGGGTAAGGGTGTCCAGGGCTGAGTCAGGATCCAGTACTACGTGGCTGGAAGGGGTGAACAATTGGTCCCCTTGGTGGTGCAACTTGCCGAAAAGGTGTTGGGGGATCCAAGTGGGGCGATCTTTTGTCTGCCAGCGTTGGATCAGGTCGGGCTGGTGGCGGAGAAATTGAATCTGGAGGCTAGATAGGGCATCCGCATTAGTGTGCAATTTCCCTGGGCGATAGGTGATCTCATAATTAAATTCTTCTAGGGTCTCCCCCCAGCGGATGAGCTGGGCATTTTGGGTGGTTGATTGCCGGAGCCATTGGAGGGATTGGTGGGCAGTTATAATGGTGACCCATGTGCCCGAGAGATAAGCCCTGAAGTGTTCTAATGCCCAGATGATTCCTAGGCACTCCCTCTTGGTGGCTGCATATTTACGTTCTTTCTGATTAAGGGAGTGGCTGGCCAAGCTATGATGTGTTCTCGCCCCTCCTGTACTTGTGCGAGGATGGCGCCAATAGCCACTAGGAAGACGTCTATATATAGCTGGAATGGTAAGTTATAATTGGGGAAAGCAACTATTGGGGACGAGATGAGTCTGTCTTTTAAGGTCTTGAAGGCTGTACCTCATTCATCATTCCATGTGAAAGGTTCCCCATTTTTGGTTAGACCATGTAGGGGTTTGGTGATGTTTGCAAACCCTTTCATAAAGCGCCAGTAATATGAGGTAAGCTCCAGGAAGGCACGGACCTGGTGAACGTCTCGTGGTAGGGGTAGGTTTGTGATTGCTCGCAGTTTGTCTGGGTCAGGTGAGATGCCTTCTCCAGAGATAACGTGTCCTAGGAAGGCCACGGATCTTGCAGCTTGGACACATTTGGAGGGCTTGAGCTTTAATCCTGCCTGGCGAATACGGCCGAAAACCTGTTTGAGGCGGTGGAGATGGTCAGACCAAGTCCGGCTGAACATGATGACATCGTCGAGATACACCAGGCAGACCTCCCATGTGAGACCGCTGAGGACGGATTCCATCAGGCAGAAGAAGGTGGCAGGGGCGATGCATAGTCCGAAGGGGAGGACATTGAACTAGTAATGTTTACCATTACTAGTGGAGAACGCGTTTTTTCCCTGGTCTTTTGAGTGTACGGGAACCTGCCAATACCCGGACTGGAGGTCTAGGGTGGAGAATCAGGTGGATCCGTGGAGCGAGTCGAGAGAGTCGTCGATCCTGGGAAGGGGGGTGTCATCTTTGGTGGTCACGTCATTTAAGCGGCGGTAATCGACACAGAATCTGATAATGCCATCTTTCTTCTTAACTGTCAGGGGGAAAATGATAAATGTAGCTATGAATGCTAGGAATAACTATCGTGTCGATTATCACGAGAAAATCGACTCGTGAAATCAAGTAGCGATTTCACTTTTATGCTGGCTTACTTCGCCAATTCTCTAGAGTCGAGAATTTATAAACTTTCTCAACAGTACACAGCAGACTAAATGCTCAAGAAGGCTGTATTACTGTACTGTTGGCCTCTGAGAAAGTTAGTTTCTCCCCTTAACATTCAAATAATAATAATAATAATAAACAGGATCTTGGCTGAGCCAAACTCTTAGCTGGCACAACGGATTTTAGAATTAATGCCGAGAGCTGGCCTAAGTACCAGTCGTGATTAATATAAGGAGTTGTGCTAACTTGGAGTAGCAAAAGTGTTCTAAATATGTGGGGAAATCAAACACGACTGTTACATTTATCAAAGCTCAAGAAAACGAACTGTAAATTTATTAATTACAAGAAAATAAATTTACGTTACATGAATCAATTCAGAATCAAAGAAAGGGAAATGCACTCACTCAAGCACTCAGACAAATATCTAAATAAAGCACTGAGCTAAAATAAAAAAAAATAAAAAAAACTAAAGAATCTTAAGCCTATGAAAAACAAAAGAAATACTAATCAGTAAAGATGAGCCTGCCGCTGCTCTAGTCGATCACCAAGTTGGTGGAAGATTCGGGAAAACGCCAATACTGCAGGATGTTCAAATCTATCCACATTGGGTATAGCAAACCCGCTCTTCGTGGCTGATTCGATGCTTGATCTAAACAGAGGCATCGTGTGAAAAGGGCGTGGCCACCTAACAGCTATGGGGGCAGAAACGACAATTAAGAAATTATTGCTCAGAGGAATGCACTGTCTGTACATAAAGACGATCATTCGCGAAAGAATGACGAAAGTTTTGAAAATTTAATGCAAATACAAGTACACTAGTGGACGGTTAAGAGAATGGCGAATTCTCACGGACTTCAGAGCTATTCATCGTTCCTACAAATCACTCGATGTCACGATTTACAATACATAATTTCATGATGTAGAAAATTCGTGACATTAACCAGTACAACGGGTGAGGACCATGAGCTGATGGAGGGTGATATAATACGGGCATCAAGCATTTCCTGGACCTGCCAGTCTTCCTCCGCACGTTGGTTAGGATTTTTCCGGCGAGATGGTTGCCAGATGGGAGCCTGATGGTGTGAATTTCGTGGTTGAGGTAGGTGGTGTGGCCTATATCCTTGGGTCCTGCCGCAGGTAAGTCTTGGAAGTCCAGGAGTTGGTGGAGAGTCTTGGCTTGGTACGGGGACAGGTGATCAGGCAAGGGGGGGAGGGAGGGGGGAGGTGTGGAGGGGGATGTGGCACAAGGCTCAGCTTCTTCCAGGTTGCCGACGATTAACCCCTTTGGTAGTGTAAGTGGGGTGGTGGCTATGTTGGCTACTTTCACTGCCCCAAGGTGAGGTGGGAGGAAGGTGGGTGACAGCAGGCAGGAGGAGACGGACCCTGCTGGCAAGTTCGGGGAGAAGAGCATGCAAGCCCAGGAGGGTTTGTTGAGAGGGAGCCAAGCCTCGTGCTGGGGAGGGATGGTGAGGGTGGAGGCGATGATAGCGGGGAAGGTAGGGTGGGTATTAGGGGTGAGGGGGTTGGGGTTGGAGGTGGGGTGGGCATTGGGGGTGTGGGGGTTGGGGTTGGAGGTGGGGTGGGCATTGGGGGTGTGGGGGTTGGAGGTGGGGTGGGCATTGGGGGTGTGGGGGTTGGGGTTGGAGGTGGGGTGGGGGGAGGGGGGAGGGGCTTTTCACATGCAGAGGGGTTGAGGTGGGCCTGGACGTTGTCGGAAGTGGAGACGCCTCTCGTAACAACTGATGCTCATATGGAGCTTTTGGAGGAGGTGCAGGCCCAGATAACCGTCGTAGGCATGGCACAAGGAGTCGAGTATGAAGAATTGGTGTTGAGCCGGTACTTGTTGGTGGGTGTTTGTTTTTAAGGCCCGTGTCTCCCTATGGATAGGCAAGGGGCCTTCCCCTGTGTCTATGAGGCGGGCTGAAGTGGGGAAGAGGGGGCCAAAGGCCGGCTTATGGCAGGAGTAAAAGTGCATATAAAGCCATGATTGGGCGGCTCCTGTGTCCACCAATAGCCTTGTTTTGACCCCGCTCAGCATCATTTTATCATATACTGGGGGGGGGGTACTTCTGTGAGGTGGCCCCCACCAGAGGAGAAGGGTTTGTAGGAGGACCGGGGGGCCACGGTGGGGAGGTTGAAAAAAGCTGAAGAAAAGAGTCAGAAAAAAAAAAAAAAAAAAAAACATGGGGAGGTGCAGGGGCAGGCCTAAAAATCCAGTGCCATGTTGACCGCCTCCTCTGATAATTCACTGCCTTCCTCTGGGTCAGGATCAAGGTTGTCTGTGGGGGGAGGGTCGGGGCTAGTGCCGTACTCGTCCACAGCGGAAATGTGGCGGCGTCCTTGTGGGTTGAACTTCCTTTGCGCTGCTTTTAGTTGTTTACAAATATCGTGTAGGGGACACCGGTTGCTACACGCGGAGAACTCCCACGTGTTGATGATGATCAGGTTTGGATTTTCCTTGTGGGGAGGGGGCCGTTTCTTTGAGATGGGCCCTGGGGATGGTGGGAGTGGGTGGAGGGACAGCTCGGGTCGAGGACAGCTGTGGTTTGGTTGAAGGTGGAGGGGAGGTCTGATGGGGAATTTACTACCCCGATATGTTGTGTGGTGGGGCGTGCTGCGAAGAGGTGTCAAATTAACTGGATGTCTCTGTCCAGGTCTCCTGACGGGTCATTTATGGTAAAATGTACTTTTACCATGCTCGGGAGTGTCCTGAGGAATGTATTGAACAGATGTTGGTCCTGGGTTTCTGTATCCGTGTCTGGGTATGCAGTGGTGACGAGTCACCTTGCCTGAATCATTGTGTTGTCCAGGCTACCGTCGTATGTAAGGGAGTCCAGTTGTGATAGGGCTACAACTGCTCCTAGTGAGGGGGTGATGGCCAACGTTACAATTTTCACTAGCCCATGTTAGGTCGGGGACTATTTTTGGTGCAATGTTTGCTACCGCTTTTCCCAAGTGGGGCGCAGTGACTGCTATCTTTTGTTTGTCATTGTCGAAGCCAATGTCTAGTAACGGTTTGGCCATTTCCAAATAGGTGGTAATATCACATTGTTCTGGGTCGAACTTTGGTAGTGGTACGTGGGGTTTGGCTGCCATCTTGAAAGATTCCTTCTCCTCCTTTACCTACCGACCGGATCGAAAACCACCACTAGCCACCAGTGTTATGCTTCGTTTTTGTCCCTCAGATATGTATGCGTGTGGCAGTCTCAACTTGCCATGTCTCCGAGGACCGACCTCTCATTCCCTGAACACATGTGCTTACAGTGGGGTTCTTTATCAAGACCAGGTCAGCATGCAAAAGGGAGGACAGGACACAAAAACACGGCAGTAACCAAACAGACAAACATGTATGAACGAAGTTACAATCCCAGATACAATTTGGATATTACTCATTTACATTGGAAATATATCAAATGGTCATTTTTTTTTTTTTTTTTTTTTTAAAGATTCGCCACACTGGTGTGGCACGGGCTCGGGGTGAAGAGCCCGTCAGAGGGTGGCAGTAAGTAAACAAGGGGGCGTCCTCTGCATGGCGACAGAGGACGCTGGCGTGGGGGGGGCAGAGCCCATCCCCCGGACAAATATACACCAGTGCATCAAATGGTCATTGGCAAGGGACAAGTCTATACAAAATTAAGGTGTCACTCTACTGACTGTGGGAAAGTATGGTAGTATCTTTACAGTATTCGCGGCACCATACAACACTGATATAAACGGCAAGTGGGAATATGTTGGCCTTTACACACAACAGTATTATAGTACTGGATGGCAATGTTATGGTACAACACTTATTTATATATTACTCCCGTCACTCTTGTGGTGGTGCCTGCGCGGGGGGCTCACTTAAATATCGCAAGTAGGATAATTTACTATTACACTTTTAGGGAGCATCACTATGTTTGGACTATATACTCAAGATGGGCACATCGGCTGCTGTTCTAGCCGCACTATCAGGATGAACCTTTTTAGGTGAATATCACTGGGGAGGGGAAGATCAGTTTAATATTCAAGGGGTGTCACTTCTATCATGTGGGGATAGTTACTAACGACTGGCACAGGTTTCTATACACGTGCAAGCTGCGGTTCGTCCAGTTCTACACACTAAGGAGTATTGGAACATCACTGCGGCCAATTATCTTCAGTTAGGAATCACTTCCTCATTACAGGTACGGTCACATGAACTTATATTAGTACATATTCAGTCTATCACACTTAAGACACTTTCACTGTTACTGGCGGTAGGCATCTATCATCTCCGAGCTTCCCTGGCTTGTGGTGTGATGGGAAGCTCGCGTCTCCTGGAGCCCCGACGGGGAGTGTGGGGCCCGGGACTGGGGCCGAAGAGGGCAAGCAGGCGGGCCTGGTGCCAGCTCCTGGGAGTGCCGGGCGGAGTTCCTACTACAGGCAGGTCTCGCCCTGAAGTCCTGGGTAGGCCTCGGGGTGTCTGGGGGCCAGGTTCCCTCAAACCTGGGGTCGCTGACAGAGGAGGGCTGCAGCAACTTCCGGAACGAGGAGTCCCCATCAGGGTAACATCTTGGCAACCTCGGGCTGGTGGAGTTGCCGTTAGGACACATCGGCGACGACCCTTCTGCGGAGACTTCCGTCGAGAGGGCTGCCCTGGTGGGGCGGGCTGAAGGGCGCCAAGGCTCTGGCTGAGGCCTTGCCAGTGCTCCTTCAGTAAGGGGTCTCCCCCGGGCTTACTTCCTGTGGGTGAGGGAGCGTGTCCCGCCCAAGCACAGGAAAGAGGGTGGGCCAGGCAAGGGACCTCCTCTACAGGAGACGCCCTGGAGACAGAGGGTGAGGAGCGGACGATGGCCTGCACGGCAGTTCCTCTGCCCCGGCGGGCTGCAGGGAAAACACGAGTTGGAGCTCACTGTACCCTGCCTCCTGAAGGGGAAAGGGGGCCTCCTGTAGGTGAGGAGCAGACGGTGGCCTGCTCCGCCTCACGCCTGACACGGACGATGGCCTGTGTCGCGGTCCTACAGGAGGAAGCAGCGGAAGGGTGGACAATGGCCTGCCGTGCCTTGTGCCCGACACAGACGATGGCCTGTGTCGCAGCCCTGGAGGGGGTTGGCAACTGAGGAGCGGATGGTGGCTGCTCTGCCTTGCACCTGGTATGGACAATGGCCTGTACCACGGCATTGCTCGGAGTTGTTATAACAACCCCGCCCCTAACCTGGCGAGGATGACTTACGCCTTACGCCGAGGTTTAGGTGGCTTTTCCTGCTGGTGCAGCGTTAGTTGGGAGCGAGAAGGGCACCGGGGACTTGGACAGGTGGGCCGGCCCTGCCAAGTACTGCTCGGTGTATGTCGCGCACCCCCGGTGGTCCTTCCTAGGCTGGGGGTGTCGCTGTTGTCTGCTGCCATGGAATGCCCTGCCGTGATTTTTACTACACGCATTTCAGTCACCAAGGTGCGGCTTGTGGCCATCACCTGATCCCGTTCTTTTTTTAGGGTTGTAGCAGGGGTGGCTTGTGGCCATCTCCCCCATGTGCAGTTTGTGGCCGTCACTTGGTGTGATTGTGGGGTAGCAGCGAAAGAGCGGCTAGTGGCCGTCTCCTGGGCGCTGTCTGGGACTAGCTACCGTCACTTGGTGTGATTGTGGGGTAGCAGCGAAAAAGCGGCTAGTGGCCGTCTCCTGGGCGCTGTCTGGGACTAGCTGGGTAGCCCCACCCCGATCCTGACGAGGGCTGGTCCGGCGGAAATGTAGTCCGCCATGGCTGATAACTCAGCGGTGAGTTGCCTGAGTGCGAAAGGGGCGTGCGGGAAAGGTACAGGTGCGCCCGTCTCGCACTGAGCCCATGCTGACTATTTCTACCCCTTGGTTCTTGGTTATCTCCTCCTGGGGTGGGCGTCTCAGCCAGGTAAGTTTCATAGGGCACTTCGGTATTCTGTTTTTGATTGGGGAATTCGGTAATCTGCATTTCAAAAACAGTACTATATCGGACAATAATTCGTCAGTAGATGTGCCGTTGTGGGAGGGGACACATGCCCCATCTTAATTAAGTCACTGGACACATCTAAGTGGTGCCCCATTATCCATAGAACAGTTGCTAAGCACCTCTTTCCGACTTGCCTAGGTGTGCAGTCTGTCTTTGAACAACGCATACTTTATCTCATTCATTCTGTAACATGGGATCACAGAAATGACTTAGAGTGAATATGGTTAATTTTCCGATTACTATCTATCTATCTATTGCCAGACGCCTCAATCCCGAACGGGGTGGCCACAAACAAATCGCCTCCATGTCACTCTGTCCCCTGCCATTTCACTACCACGCTCCCAACTCACACCCCCCTCTCTCATATACCTCTCCACTCCATCCCTCCATCTCATCCTCGGCCTCCCCCTCCACCTCACTCACATACACTCTCCTCGTCAGTCTTTCACTCTCCATCCTCTCCACATGCCCAAACCACCTTAACGTGTTTCTCCTAACGCTTCCCATCACGTCCTCAACCACACTACAACGCTCCTTCACTTCCTCATTTGTTAGTCTGTCTCTCCATGTGACTCCACATGCTCCTCTCAAATAACTCATTTCCACTGCTCTCACTCTTGACTTCTGTCCTTCCAACAGGGTCCAAGATTCACTTCCATATGTCAGAGTTGGTATCACAGTACTGTCATGTAACAACTTTTTCACTAACATGCTCACCTCCCTGTTTCTTATCACTGCTTTCAACGAACCAGCAACCTTCCTTCCCTGCTGTACCCTTTCGAGCACTTCACCCTCCAGACTTCCATCCTTACTCATCACACTGCCCAAGTACTTAAATCCACTCACATTCTCCATTTCCTTCCTATCCAATCTCACTGTACACTCACTGGCTTCACTTCTCTCGAAGACCATCACTTTACTCTTCCCCACATTCACCTTTAGATTCCGTTTCTTCACACTCTCCCAGACTCATCTTACCAAGACTTGCAGCTCCCCATCGTCTTCATTCAACAACACAGTATCATCTGCAAACAACAGTGGAGGGAGTTTCCAAACACTGCCCTCTCTCATTAGGGCCGCTCCAACATCCACTGCCCGACCTTGTATCTCTTTTATAACCCCATCCATATACAGATTGAACAACCATGGAGACATGACACATCCTTGTTTCAATCCAACCATCAAATGGAAAAATTCACTCAGTTTGCCATCCACACGCACTGCAGCCTTAACACCCTCATACATACTCTTCACTGCCTTGAACAACTTCCCATCCACTCCATATATTCTTAATACCTTCCACAAACCTTGTCTATCCACCCTGTCATACGCTTTCTCCAGATCCATGAAGGCTGCATACAACTTCTGATTACACTGATGAAAATATAATCTTGTTCGCCGAGGAAATAGGCTACTGATATGTAACTGGCAGATGCTGATATATTTTAGATATATTCTTGTACTTTCGTTGAATATTGTCATCCTAAATAATAATGCTGTTGTGAAGGACCACAAGACGTGTTCAGCTTGCTGCAAAGCTATGGCAGAGATCACATTTCTTAACAGTGGTGCCGCATCTAATACGTTGAGCACGTTGAGTATAGAGCTGGCAACTCAAAAAGAGGGAAACGAAAAACTATGTTAATATGCGTAATATTTGGAATATAAATTTTTTTTATTCAATTTAAGCACATGCCTAATTTATTTTTAAAGTACTTGAAAGTAAATATTGAAGCCTGAATCCTATCTATGTACCTTCAGAAAATTATCCCTATGTTAACAGTTGCGCTTGCGTCAGAGTTGTGTTGGGATTGTCTGATGTTGAGACTGTCCGTGGGATTTGCGGTGAAACAAGTGCGCTGAAAAGATTGATTTATGTCTAGTTTAATGCGTGGAGCCGGGCAGGAGAGAGGGTTGAGGGTGAGTGAGGTGCTGTGTGTGCTGTGGGTGGCGTGCCGGGCCGGATGGATCCCAGTATAGGCTGGTATCAACCAGAACAGCAAGGCCCCGCCAGAGACCTCTGGGCCAGAATTTGGCTAACTCAACAGGGTTTAGACAATATGAACCTAAACGACGCCAACATGAATCATGAATACATTCCCATCAGTGTCGGTGATTCAGAGAGGACTAACAATAATACAACCGTTAATTCTAATAATAGTTACTACAATAGGACCAAGAGGAAACGAGAAAACCGGGCCAGCACTTACGGTCTCAACCAGAACCACAAGAACCTCATAGGACAGTTTGGGGGTTGCCCCTGGCGGCGAACTTCTGGTTCCTATGATCTCGGCGTTGTTGGGTGAGTGTTGTGGGTGTTAAGTCAAGTACTGAAGTATTAGTTAAAGCTGACGTTGACATTCGTGACAAATTCAGTACCATAATCTCAAGTATCCCACCCAGGTGAACTTCCTCAGAGTGGCTTTCCAAACTGAATAGAATTACTCAGGCCAGAGTGTTTGACTTGAAGTATATGGTTGATAACAGATTCTGTTGTTTTGCTTAATATACCAAGGTATTATTAGTGTAGACTTTGAGTTAAACCTAATTTTGACATACAGACTGGTAATGCTGTGAAAGCAGTAAACCCATTATTTGGTATTCAAAAGTGCAATTGTGTTTATATATATATACAGTATATCATTTTGCAGGTTCAAGCTAACCCCATGTTAGATATGCCTTGACCTCTGTAACCATGCATAGCATGAGTTTCTTTGACTATGATGCCATAGGCATACTGAGTGTGGAGGCCCATGAACTTGCCGGCTTTAAATCAGCATTTTGTGGCTTCATGTTTTTGTCTCCACTATACCAAAATTAATGCTATCATTTCATGTTAAGGTAAATGTACACTGTAAGCAACTCAAGGACCTTATGATACCAGCTCATTTCATATCCCTCCAGTTTGTTTCTGTACTGGTATTTTTTCTGGCTATTTTCAGGGTAGTATATTGCCTTTTCCTGTTGAAAAGTTTTCCACTTTTTATCACCACATTTCTGAAGCCCTACATACGATTGTTTTGTTTCCAGTTTAATGGAAGAAACTCGGTGTACTCAAAGGTGGACTTTGTTTCTCAGTTTCCCTCTTCAGGCACAAAATGATCCATAGGTATACATGGCGAGAGTTGAGAAGGGTGGATGGTGAACTGAATGAACGGAAGGCAATGATTGACTGTGTGTGTGGGTGAAAGGATGAGAAGATGTGTAATGGATGCAAGAGTATATAGAGGTTGGGGGAGTCAAATAAGATGGAGGAAGTGAAGAAGGGAAGGACAGGAGGAAGTAGTTCTTACAAGGAGGGTAGAATAGTTACAAGAGGATGGAATAAAGGCTGAATATAAAAGGGAAGTGGAAGAGCAATTGAGTAAATATTGACTGGAGCAGATGGGGGATATGGAAGGTGTGTGCAAGATATTCACAGAAGAAATCTGTGCAGTATGTGAGATGGTGTGTGGGGTGAAACAAAGACGAAAGGAGGTAAGGGGACAGCATGGTGGACGGAAGAGGTGAGAGAGGCTGTGGCACAAAAGAGGAAAGCATATGATGAGTGGATGAGGAACAGGGGCGTTGAAGAAGCTGAGAGATGGACGAAAGAGTTATATGTAGAGAGGAGGAGAGAGGTGAAAAGATTAGTAAGAAGAGAGTGGATGAGGAATTTGGAAGGAATTTGAGTGCAATGTGGAGGGAATGTAAGAAAATGTTCTGGAAAGAGGTAAAGAGAGATAGACAGGGTGCCAACGAAGTTAGTGGGGGTGTGAAAGATAAAAATGGTAGATTACTTGTGGAGAAGGGAGAAAAAGTGAACAGATGGAGAGAACACTTCAACGAATTGTTGAACATAGAGAATGAAAGTAATGCAAGTATAAGTGGCTGGGGAATGGCAGGGAGAAGGAGGGTTGTGGGAAGAGAGGAAGAAATCAGTAGGATGGAAGTGGTGGAATCAACGAAGAAAGTTAAAATGAGGAAAGCCCCAGGAATTGATGAAGTGTGTGGTGAAATGCTGAAGCATGGGGGAGAGATAGTAATGGAATGGATGTGGAAGGTGTGCAGATTGGCCTGGGAGGAAGGTAGAGTCCCAGAGGATTGGAAAAGTCAGGTACAGTATAATTATTCCTCTGTACAATGGAAAAGGAGAAAAAGAAGTGTGTGGTAATCATAGGGGCATTTGCCTTCTTAGTGTAATAGGAAAAGTATATGGCAGGATACTTATTGACAGAGTTAGAGAAATATCAGAGGAATTAGTTGGAGAAGAACAGGGAGGTTTTAGGAAGGGAAGAGGTTGTGTAGACCAGATATTCATTCTTCGATCTTTAGTGGAAATGTTTCTAGAGAAGGGCAAGAAGTTGTATGCAGCCTTCATGGATCTTGGAGAAAGCATAATGACAGGGTGGATTGAAAAGGATTGTGGAAAGTATTAAGAATATATGGAGTGGATGAAAGGTTGTTGAAGGCAGTGAAGAGTATGTATGAGGGTGCTAAGGCTGCAGTGCGTGTGAATGGCAAACTGAGTGAATCTTTCCATTTGAAGGTTGGATTGAAACAAGGATGTGTCATGTCGCCATGGTTGTTGAATCTGTACATGGATGGGGTTATAAAAGAGATACAAGGTCAGGCAGTGGATGGTGGAGCAGCCCTAGTGAGAGATGGCAGTGTTTGGAAACTCCCAGTACTATTGTTTGCAGATGATACTGTGCTGTTGAGTGAAGATGAAGGGGAGCTGCAAGGCTTGGTAGATGAGTTTGGGAGAGTAAGAAACGGAATCTAAAGGTGAATGTAGGAAGTAAAGTGATGGTCTTCGAGAGAAGTGAAGTCAGTGAGATTGGATGGGGAAGATATGGAGAATGTGAGTGCATTTAAGTACTTGGGTAGTGTGATGAGTAAGGATGGAAGTCTGGAGGGTGAAGTGCTTGAAAGGGTGCATCAGGGAAGGAAGTTGCTGGTTCATTGAAAGCAGTGATAAGAAACATGGAAGTGACAGAGTTGTTACATGACAGTATTGTGATACCAACTTTAACATATGGAAGTGAAGCTTGGACCCTGTTGGAAGGACAGAAGTTAAGAGTGAGAGCAGTGGAAATGAGTTATTTGAGAGGAGCATGTGGAGTCACATGGAGAGACAGACTAACAAATGAGGAAGTGAAGGAGCATTGTGGTGTGGATGTGGACGTGATAGGAAGCGTTAGGAGAAACACGTTAAGGTGGTTTGGGCATGTGGAGAGGATGGAGAGTGAAAGACTGACAAGGAGAGTGTATGTTAGTGAGGTGGAGGGAGGGAGGCCGAGGATGAGATGGAGGGATGGAGTGGAGAGGTACATGAGAGAGGGGGGTGTAAGTTGGGAGTGGGGTAGTGAAATGAGGGGGGCATAGCGATTTGTTTGTGGCCACCCCGTGTGGGATTGAGGCGTCTGGCAATAGATAGATAGATAGTTTCGCATATGGAGCTTAGAGTAGGTTTGGTTAGGTTAGGTTAGGTTATTAGGTACAGTTAAGCTAGGTTGGGTTAGGTTAAAGACTTAGAACAGTCCCTTCTCCCACTCTCCTGATGAATGAAACGAGTTGACACAGTGGGACATAGCTAAAAACAACGGTGTTTTCTAGTCATTCTGCCATATTGAGACATCAAACACTTCATAGAAATATCCATATTAATGCTAAACACCAAGAAAACAATAAATAGACAACAAAATCCTGAAGATGGTTGGAAAATCAGTTATCTTTTTGACACGAGTGATATGGTACCTGCTCCTGGGGCACAAAAAAAAAAAAAAAGTATGCCACTGGAAATTGGTTATATTTATTTAAATGATATACCATCATCCTTGCTGGTGTTATACTATAAGCTGATAAAGACGCAGAAAACTAATGAGTAGGCTAAAATAACAAAACTGCAGTGAGAATAAATGGCGTTCAAGAGTAAAACTTACCTTCGTATAAATTTCCACTATCCTGGTGCAATATTTTGCTTGCACCTTGCAAGAGTTAAGCATATGTCTAGATGCAGAATTTCATGGCTTGTGGATTTCGCAAAATTTTTATACGACCAATAGTATTCGAATGAATCGCTAAAAACTTTAAAAAGTCATGGGTCAGTGCTTTCAGTGCAGAGGGGAGGGACTGAAGGAGTGAGGGGGGAGCTGGGAGGCCTGGCTATCAAGGTGGGGAGCATGGGAGGGTATGGAGGAGGGACAGGAGGAGGGGGGAGAAGCGAGGCTATGGGCAGGATTTTCACTGTGCTGTCATAAGGCAGATGAGCAGTTACACCTGACTTGTGGCCTGTGGCTGTTGGGAAACACAACTCCCAGTGACTGGGTGACTTTGGATGTTCGATATAGAGGTGATTAGGCACTTTCATGTGACATGTGGCTCGTGGTCTCTGTTAGACGCACGGTGGCAGTTGAGAAAGGCCAGTCCCAACGGCCGCTCTACTTTGGACATTTGGTAGGGATGCGTATGGATGTCTTGACACCACTTGTGGGTTTCTGTTGGTATTACTTGGGTGCTGGAGGTTTGTAGGGAGTGATCGGACCAGCACATGACTTTGACCATTCAGTAAAAGGGCGGATGGACATTTTAGCTCAGGTTATGGGTTATAGCCTATTTCCTGTGCATGGCAAGAACCCAGCAGCCTCGATACTGAATGTTTGAACATGTTGGTTGGCCAGCCGAAGTTCTTAGGAACTTGTCTATCTATCTATCTATTGCCAGATGCCTCAATCCCGCACGGGGTGGCTACAAACAAGTCGCCTCCACGTCACTCTGTCGGCCGCTGTTTCACTGCCCCACTCCCAGCTCACATCCCCATCTCTCATGTACCTCTCCATTCCGTCCCTCCATCTTATCCTCGGCCTCCCCCTCCCTCTCCCCCCCTCCACCTCACTCACATACACTCTCCTCATCAGTCTTTCACTCTCCATCCTCTCCACATGCCCAAACCACCTTAACGTGTTTCTCCTAACGCTTCATATCACACCCACATCCATACCACAATGATCTTTCACTTCCTCGTTTGTGTCTCTCTCTCCATGTGACTCCACATGCTCCTTTCACATAACTCATTTCCACTGCTTTCACTCTTGTCCCTCCAACAGGGTCCAAGCTTCACTTCCATATCTTAGCGTTGGTATCACAATACTGTTATGTAGCAACATTTTCACTTCCATACTCACTTCCCTGTTTCTTATCACTGCTTTCCACAAACCAGCAACCTTCCTTCCCTGCTGCACCCTTTCAAGCACTTCACCCTCCAGACTACCATCCTTACTCATCACACTACCCAAGTACTTAAATGCACTCACACTCTCCATATCCTCCTCATCCAATCTCACTGTACATTCACTGACGTCACTTCTCTCGAAGACCATTACTACTTTTCCCCTCATTCACCTTTAGATTCCGTTTCTTACACACACTCACAAACTCATCTACCAACCCTTGCAGCTCCCCTTCGTCTTCACTCAACAACACAGTATCATCTGCAAACAACAGTACGAGGAGTTTCCAAACACTGCCCTCTTACACTAGGGCCGCTCCGACATCCACTGCCCAACCTTGTATCTATTTTATAACCCCATCCATATACAGATTGAACAGCCATGGTGACATGGCACATCTTTGTTTCAATCCAACCTTCAAATGGAAAGATTCACTCAGTTTGCCGTCCACACGCACTGCGGCCTTAGCACCCTCGTACATACTCTTCACAGCCTTCAACAACTTCCCATCTGCTCCATATATTCTTTTCCACTAAAGATCTAAGAATCAATATCTGGTCTACACAACCTCTTCCCCTCCTAAAGCCTCCCTGTTCTTGTCCAACTAATTCCTCTGTTATTTCCCTAACTCTGTCAATAAGTATCCTATCATATACTTTTATGCTAAGAAGGCAAATGCTCCTATGATTACCACACACTTCTTTTTCTCCTTTTCCTTTGTACAAGGGAATAATTATACCTGACTTTCAATCCTCCGGTACTCTACCTTCCTCCCAGGCCAATCTGCACACCTTCCACATCCATTCTACTACTATCTCTCCCCCATGCTTTAGCATTTCACCACACACTCCATTAATTCCTGGGGCTTTCCCCATTTTAACTTTCTTCATTGCTTCCACCACTTCCATCCTCTCTACATATAACTGTCTCTTCCTTCTCTCAAAGTCTTCGACGCCTCTGTTCCTCATCCACTCATCATATGCTTTCTTCTTTTGTGTGACAGCCTCTCTCACCTCTTTAGTCCACCATGCTGTTCCCTGAACCCCCTTTCATCTTCTCTTCACCCCACACACCACCTCACATGCTGCACATATTTCTTCTGTGAATATCTTTCACACACCTTCCATGTCCCCCATCTGCTCCAATCTATATTTACCCAATCGCGGGGGAGGCGGTGGCTCAGTCGGTAGAGAGGTGGCCTGCGGTCCCACGGACCCAGGTTCGAATCCTCACTCGGGCATGGAACAGTTTAAGGATGTGAAATTCAGCAAATCAGGCTTTACTGATCTACCAGAAGACCCGCCGACATGTCGTAAAAATACCCCCGCTAATACCAATACACCAGTCCTGTATGAGACAGCCCTAGCATGTATTCAATATGGATGGTGGATGTTAGCGCCGAAGTGGTGACATGGTATGTAGGAGGACTGCTGGGCCATGATAGCAGGCTGTGAAGCCTATGCCCAGAGTCGGACACACAAAAAAAAAATTAAAAAAAATCCCTTTTATATTCAGCCTTTATTCCATCCTCTTGTAACTTTTTTACCCTCCTTGTAAGAACTATTTCCTCCTGTCCTTCCCTTCTTCTCTTCCTCCACTTTGTTTGGACCCTGATTCTGACCACCACCAAGTGATGGTCAGAAAGTCCACTCCCCCAACCTCTATATACTCATGCATCCATTGCGCATCTCATCCTTTCATCCACACACATAATCAGTCATTGCCTTCTGCTCATCCAGTTCACCATCCACCCTTCTCAATGCTTGCCATGTATACCTGTGGATCATTTTGTGCCTGAAGAGGGTATTAGCCATCACCAACCCCCTCCTGGCACAAATGTCTACTAAAGCACTGCCATTCTCATCCATCTCTGCAGGCACACCCCACTCACCAACCACTCCGGAAAATGGTTTAATAGAGCCAAAGTTCAGTATCTGGAAAATGAACAGGTCTGGATACTGCATGTCCAGATAAATGAGGGACTGCTGTATAAACTAGAAAGGAATGAATATGTAA